>QLPA01003319.1:0-19221 GCA_003313945.1 Lactifluus pinguis | reverse complement strand
CACGTTTCTGGTTCGTGGTTGTTCAATCGTCTGCACCTGAGCTTATTGCTATCTAATCTCAGGTTGACGGCACCCTCTTCTGTGTCCACAGATATTTCTTCTCTCGTGATTCGGTATATTTCTCCACCAGACTGACCCGGCTCGGAATGCGTGAACACGAAGCCCTGCCCATCATAATATCATTGGGAGATGTTGAACGTAAAGATTTTGAGGCGTTTCTTTCTGTCATATATCCAGAGTGGGTCGATAAGCACATTATCTCCATTTTTGGGTTATCGAGATGATCGAACTTGCCAGTGATTTTGGGGACCTTGGTCTCTCGTATGAACAATGGAAGTCGGTCCTCCACCTTTCCACTCGTTGGGGCTTCGCTTCGCTCCGCAAACTTGCGTTGAGGTCTATCGAGCCTCCAACGCCATTCGATCAGCTCCTGCTCGCGCGCGCGTATTCTGTTGACCATTGGATTCTCCCCGCTCTGTCTGCACTGTGCGAGAGAACGGTGCCGCTTAGTCTCTACGAAGCACGGCAGATGAGCATCGAAGACGTCGTGCTTGTGACCACCGTACGGGAGGACATCCGTCGTCACGAGCTTCAAGTTGACTCGAATGAAATCGAGCACTGCATTGAGGCAGCGCAAGCTGGAATGCTTGCCGCGGCCAATGGTGGTACTTGTCCGCCGCTGGATAGCGCAGAGGGTGAAAGCCTCACGAATCAGTCAACAACAGAACCGAGCCTCGGTTCAAAGGCCTCCGGGGAGGAGAGTGAAGACGACTCAAAGACGGCTTTCTCGGCTTCGCCTGTGGACGTGAGGCGAGCCGCAGCGAAGAGAGTGGGTGATCCGCTCGCCGCCAAGAGTGGTGATGACCCTCTGGCGAGTCCAGTCGCGGTCCATCTCGGAGAAAAGCCAGCCCGGACCTACAACTCGGCATGGGGAAAGATTCTCGTCGTTCCATCACCCACTCTCACCGTCCCACCCCACTCGCCAGCATGGGGCAACAGCGGCGATCCTATGGAATCTCACGATCCTTCTGCGTGGCGCAGGCTCCGTGCGATTAGCGTGCGTGGTTCGAGTCCGGAGCCGGTCAGGATAAAGACTACGCAACAGGATTCAGAGGAAGAGGATGAATGGCCTGCAGAATGATTCGAAAATCGATTTTTTGGTTTTGTGCCACGTATGAAATGTAAAGGCCTCTTTCTGAGATGTATAAATGAATGGGTTCAGCAGCAGCTTTTTGTGTACGTTAGATCGCTTGTATTGGTTACACACACACACACTTGTTTTATAGTGAATGTGCCACAGCAAACATGTTGTTCTCTTGATCTCAAAATAAATGTAATTCTCGGTCTGGGCGGTGGGGCAGGCATAAGGAAACCAACGTCACGTGATCGTATATGTATTGATCGGCTCGTGCTAAAGCGGCCTCATGATGTCAGTGATTTATGGAAGTTAGACTAACTTGAACGTGCCGCGTGCTGTATGTACTTTCATCTTTCCCTTTCTCATGACTTCTCATATACTTTCCTGGGGCGAAAACGAGCATGGTCCCTCGCCAGTTCTTCCGAGCAGAGCCTCCATTGTCTCTATTGATGCCATACTCCCAAACTTGAACACACGCGACTCGGACTTGGAAAGCTCTACCAGTAGGGCCAGTACTCAGGTCAAGGCGGAAGCTAGGGCGAAGAAAGAAGAAGAAAGGGGGAGACTCGATAAGACTCGGGAGACTCGGATGGCAGCGTCGCAGGTGCAGGAAGCGAAACAGGCCGAAGGGCGAGCTACCGCTGCCGCCACCACCTCCTC
Organism: Lactifluus pinguis; assembly: GCA_003313945.1. Taxonomy (NCBI): domain Eukaryota; kingdom Fungi; phylum Basidiomycota; class Agaricomycetes; order Russulales; family Russulaceae; genus Lactifluus; species Lactifluus pinguis. The sequence goes on along the minus strand of QLPA01003319.1, from coordinate 17,423 downwards.
AGAAAATCCAGCTTTTTGCAAGACGATCGCCGAGGCGGCGGATGTGGCCATGACAGAGATGAACGTGGCAGACTCGGTCACTCGGATAACCTCTCCTTCTCCTTCTACTGATCCACGTGGCAGTTCTGTTGCACCGCCTGCCAAATCCCCGAGAAAGGCCTCTGCTTCTCCTAGATCGGAATCCAGAAACGTCGGAGGTTTCAGAAGCCCTGTAAGACGCTCGCTAATCGCTAATTTGGTTTCCCGTGGACCTGCGTCTTCAATATCTGCGACATCGGCTACGGCAACTACATGGTCGACTAGCAATATGTCCTTGGCCGCTCTCCTGTCACATGGACTCAACTTGAATAAGGGGAAGCGGGAGGGTCACCACCGTGCTGCCGACTCTCAAGCCAAGCCTGCGATTAATCCCATGGAAGTAGAATTTGAAACGGTCAAAAGCAGGACGCCTACCAGCACGTACGGACGCGAACTCGATTCATACCTACGACACGAGAAATACTTCTTCAAAGACGGAAATATCACATTTTTGGTATGGGGTCATCCTGTTAACTACGACCGCGTGCACATCCAATTCACAGACTGGATTGTAGGTTGAGGGCACGCTTTATTGCATCCACAGATACTTCTTCTCTCGGGACTCGGACTACTTTTCCACTCGTTTTTCCCAACTCACCATTCGTGACCACGAAGCCCTCCCTACGATCATATCACTGGGAGACATCGAACGCAAAGACTTTGAAGCTTTCCTCTCTGTCATCTATCCCGAGTAAGTTCGTCGGTCAGTTATTGACGTGTCAGCTGATGGAGGCGTGTCTACGCGCAGAAATTTTGAAAAGCATGACCTCTCATACAAAGAGTGGGTATCTGTGCTCCAACTGTCCACCCGTTGGGGCTTTGCTTCACTCCGCAAGCTAGCCCTGGCGTCTATCAAGCCCCCAACCCCACACGATCAGCTCCTGCTTGCGCGTACTTATTCGATCGATGACTGGATCCCTCCCGCATTGTCTGCATTATGCGAAAGGACAGCGCCTCTTAGCCTGGACGAGGCGCGGGAAATGAAGATTGAGGATGTGGTAGTGGTGGCTACGGTGCGGGAGAGTATCCGGGATCAGCCGGTTCAGGTCGACGCCGCTGAAATCGCGCTGCGCGTAGAAGCGGCGCAAGCTGGCAAACTTTCCTCAGCACAGGGTGTCGAAGACCTTTCAACTAGACCAAGGATTCCCAATTCCTGCCATGTCGACGACCTGGACGGTTCTATTTGCCCACCGACTTTCCTGTTTAAGGGTGTCAATGTCCCTTCAGTTAACTCAGAAAATGAAGTTTCTGAACAGGGTATTGATATAAGGATGGATGCTTCAAGCTCGAGTGTTGCTCAGGCCGTGGATGCGAATACAATAGCACCACCTGTAGATCCAGGACTAACTGTGAGAGCGGATGATGACGTGGAAAACTTGGTGAGTTCCTGCGATATAAAGTAAAGCTTGGGTGTGGTGCTGTGCTGACTAAAACCTGCGTAGGCAAAGGAAGATAGACCGGGAGGGGTTGACACGCAGACAATTGAGCAACCGACTGTCGCGCAGGACGCATCAAGGTGCCCCGGAGCAGGAAGGTCACATGGCTGTGTTCTTTGCGGGGACAAAGGAGAATGTATCTTTTGCCTCGCCAAACAGGGTGAAGGAGTCGAGGAAGCAATGATGGAGTGTACAGCGGTCGAGGAGGCAGGGTTGGGGTGTGAGAATAACTTGAAGGAAGCAGCAGCGGAGCGTGCAGCCGGAGAGGAATCAGAGTCTGAGGAAGAGCCAGAGGATAATGCAATAGGCGGGCGGGAGAGGTTAGGCGGTGAGTGAAACGACCAAGTCGTCATTGACAACGATAGCTGAACAAACCAGCAGACGATTGCCCGCGGCCTCTGGTGACTCGGACTCGGACACGTGAAGAAAAACTGAGACAATGGAAACTAACGAAACTAGCGGCTCGAACGAGCCGGCGGAAGCTGGCCGGGGACCCCACAATGCGTGCTGATACTGTTTCATTGGAGCAGAATTAGCAGGTCGGAAAACTGTAGGGGATTTACTACTATCGAAGTTCAACTCGAAGTTACCTTCGGAGCTTGTTTGAACGATCGTAGTCCCTTGTATTGATAAACGATCTGATGCGCAATCATGCTCTTCGAATCCATGTGGTCATGGTAAGCAACATACTCATTGCCGCATCGCCACATCTAGCTCTAACTTTATACTCTTGGTCATCAACACAGGGCAAGTGCGCGTCCTGTGGTATGGCCACAGAATAGACTAGTAGTGGTCTCCCTGCTTTCGAGCCGGAGGAGCTGAGCTCATCGTCCTCGATTTAAATGTTAGCTCCATCGTCACAGGCGCATGGTCCGTATTCCTGGACTAGCAAACGGAAACATGATGCATCGAATCTTGTGACTTGTCGCGCTCCGGTCTGAGGGCGAGGAATCGTGCCAGATAATGCAGCGGTTATCCGAGTATATCATATTATCGTGGAAAAACGTAACGATGTAAAAAACGACACTCATCACAAGCATCTAGCGTAGAAGGGGAAGGACGACAGGAAATACTAGGTTTAGACATGATGCAATGGTGACGTCTGCAAATGCACGACTCGATCATGATCGAGCGCTCTCGCGGAGAGACAAAGCATATTCACGTGTGTCATGCAGAAACTTCATTTCCGTCTTCGCTCTCAAGATTCAGCTCGCCTCTGATGAATGCTGATACTACTACTGGTAGAGGCGGTGCGGATCAGTGATCCGGCGATTCCCAGAAATCGGACAGGGGTAGTATCGGCCCGTGGCAGGTACAATGTCACCGTGACGGTATCCACCCTGAAACTTTCCCTCAAAGCTTGAATGGCAGTCGCTGTGGTTCCCATCACATCTCACCGGGGTAATTTCCATTTGTTCTCCGGCGGCATGGCAACTTGCTCGTAGGCCGACCCGCGCTATTCGGACCTCAAGTCGAATTTGTGTGGAGTTTAATTAGTATCCATTCCGTCCGACGGCGCCGCATACAAGTATAGCTGCCTGACCCTGACATAGCAAAGTGAAGATATTTCTGATGGACATGTGGCAGTCCACTGGCACGTCAATCAAATATGGGTTTCAAGTCATAATATGCTGCTATGCAGCGCAGATCTGAAACCGACTGGATAAACCTTCCCTCTCTAATGAGGCTTATTACGGTCCCTTAAACACAGCAATTCAGAATTTCAAGTGAAGACATCGCCGGTAGATGCTAAGTTGCTGCGGCACCCTCGCGTTACAGTACAAAATACGGAGCGCGATTTCATAACGGCAATACCTCTCTCCTCTAGGTCCGAGTCTGCCAGCCATGGGAATAGTACGAGATAGCCATTCGAACGATCCTGCGGAGGCGTTAGGTAAGTTGACTTGGCATCTTTCTTCATGTAGTTTATGCGATGGCACTATAGGTCCGATATTACTAGCAATCCTTCGTAAGTATTGTGTAGGACTCTTCACCAGCAAAGATGCGTTTACTGAGTCGTTTCACAGTACATGCGCTTTGTTCTGGCGTCGTGGGAAATCAATTTTATGTATATTGGACTAGCGGTGAGTTCGTTTAGCAGTCGAGGATGTCGTGTGCTTCACACAGCATCAGGTTTCATGGACTCGAAACGCATCAAGTGAGCATTCAATTGCTATCCAATGGTCCAATTAGCTCATCTTCTTCACAGAGTCTTCGTCATTATCCAGTTTACTGTCCTTATTGTCCAAATCGCCACGTATGCCATCTAACTCTCCATATTTTAAGTCTCTTTATCCGACTGATGTAGACACTAGGCTGTGGACGATGGCTTGGAATTTTCTGTATGTCCCCGATTCCTCTCAAAAAGGCCCTCAGGCAGTTCATCGAGGCCCTCCATAGTATTGCCAATTACGGGCTGCCGATAAATCTCCAGAGTCGGTCCTACAGTCAAATCATGCATGCAGGCGCTCATACCCTTTTAAGTGCATTCATGGACCGTCATTTCCCAAGAAGTGTGTCTCAACGTCCTCGTCCTTTCCGCTAATATGTTCCTCGCACATCGGTTAGTCGACACGTGACTCTGCTGGGGCCTGGCTGATCGCCCTTACTGTACTTTTCCAGCATCCACAGCCTGACAAAGAGCCGTCTTCAGATTGGATTGGTCATGGCATTTTCCACTACTTCCTTCATAATAGGCATCGTCAACACAATAATTCGGAATACATCTCAGACGAGGTGAGATTGTTGTATCGTAATCTTGCCTCAGTTCATACTGATGTACTATGCCAATTGCCAAAGGTCCTCTGAAATATCGTTGTCGCCTTCTACGGCCACAAAACTTAAAGAGGGTTTCGATTATGGGTCACAAGCTGTCGCTGAGTGCCTCATCACAAGTACGTTATGTTGTTTTACCTACTCATGAACAATCATAATTTCTACGTAGTCTTTCTTGTCCGGGCTCTTTCAATGTCCCGTAGCGGCTTTCAGAAGTCAGACAGTATCGTGACGTACCTTATTCGCCGCGTCATCGTAATTGGATCCTTTGCCACGCTTTGGGTTGTCGCCGGATTATTGTTATGGTTTTTCTCGCCAAAAACCCCCGCTTACATGCTTCTCACCGTGACGGCAGGCCCTGTTTATACACATGTGAGTAGTTCTTTCTCCTAGAGATCTTCTCTTGTGTATTCAATCACGTTGAAGGCAATATTTGCGACACTCCTATCACGCCCCCGACTGCGCAACCGCATAGCTCAAACTACCAAAATCGCTATTGAGTTCTATCAAGAGGTACAGTGCTTGAATCACTTGTATTCGACCCAGTCTGAGCCAAAGGACCAAAAGCCCCAGGCAAGATCTGAAATGCATGAAAGACAGCGGGCATCATCGTTGCCAAAAAGAACCAATGGCACTGTTGCTTTCACGACGATGCTGAACCAGAGCTTAGCAACAGCGGATGCACCAGATTTAGAAGAAACTGTTGAGAGCGATGGTTCGGGAGTCGAGTGCTCACCTGTTGGGCCGCCGGACGCTCATGATGAGTCATCTCATTCACACTGTTAGATGAACCGTGAGCATGAAGACCCCAATTGACCCATGAGCTCTCCACGAGTTGGTGACTTTTTCTAGACAAAGGAATTACAAATATACCAGAGAGATGCAAATCAATCTCCTGGTTTGCTTGGTTTTCAGATTTCTGGAAACTCGATAACCCAGAGGCCTTCCGCTTTCTAGATGAGCACCGGGTATCAAAGATAGTCAATTTACCTAGGTTTCCATAGATTCCATGGGTTTCTGCCACTCGTTTCCAGTGTTTTGAGCGGGCTCCGGGAAATTGAACATAGGTTTCCACTGCATATATCCCAGTTTTTTTGAAACTACAGCTTCTGCCAGTGATACCAAGTGTTACGCATAACAGTACTAAATTTCCCTACTTTCTCCGTTTCTCAAAGATTTCCACACTTCAGGGCCACAAGAGGGTTGATAATATTCATATTGAAAAAGTTGCATGCATATACTGTACTAGTACACCCGCAGCCGCAGCGGAGACAATCACGTGGGAATGTCCTTCCAAGTTCCAACTTCCTTGGTTCGCTCAATCACGTGAGGCGGCATCTAGAACTTGAAGTTGCTGCTGCGTAGAACATTTCCCTGTCATGCCTTCTCACATATTCTTCTGGGGTGAAAACGAGCATGGGGTCTCGCCAGCTCTTCCGAGTGGTCCATCCATTGTCTCTTTCGATTCCATACTTCCAGACATAAAGACGGGCTCCAGTGTCACTGTAACTGAAAGTCCAGATGCCACCGAGTCTCAGGCCAAGGCTGGGATAAATCTCGTAGAGGCTGAAATGGCCGAAAGCAGGACACCTACCAGCGCGTCCCAAGGAGCTGATCATTCATTCCCGCGACACGAGAAATACTTTTTCAACGATGGAAACATCACATTCTTGGTACGCGGTCTGCTGTCACCTATCGTGCTGTGCACACCAGATTTATTGCAGGGTTGCAGGTCGGCGGCACGCTTTATTGCATTCACCGATACTTTTTTTCTCGTGACTCGGAGTACTTTTCTACCCGATTGTCCCGGCTCAACATCCCTGACCACGAAGCGCTCTCTAATATAATATCACTGGGAGACATCAAACGAAGAGATTTTGAGGCATTCCTCTCTGTCATATATCCCGAGTAGGTTCATCTTTTGGCCGTTCACGCGTCTACTCATGGAGGCGTATCTCTACCTGCAGAAATTTTGAGAAACATGAACTCTCATACAAAGAGTGGGTCTCGGTGCTTGAACTCTCCACTCTGTGGGGCTTTGGTTCGCTCCGCAAATTGGCCGTTGCATCTATCAAGCCCCCAAGTTCACACGATCAACTTTTACTCGCGCGCACTTATTCAATCGACCATTGGATTATTCCCGCATTATCTGCACTGTGTGAAAGGGTTGCGCCTCTTAGCCTTGACGAGGCGCGAGTAATGAAGATCGAGGATGTGATAATTGTGGCTACGGTGCGGGAGAATATCCGGGATCAGGCGGTTCGAGTAGAGGCAGCTGAAATCGCGCGGCGCGTAGAAGCAGCGCAAGCTGGCAAGCTTTCCTCTGCAGGGGTCGTCGATGTCTCTTCAACTAAGCCAGGAACTTTCCATTTCGGCCGTGACAGCGATGCTTCAGCTTGCCCGCAAAATCTCCTGTTAAAGGGTTTCAATGTAACTTCAACCAGCACAGAGAGTGGAGTTGGTGAGGCTGGTCAAACGAAGGATGCAACAGCCTCGAGTGCCACTGCGGCCGTGAACGAGATGAAAGTCGTGGCAACGCTACCTGTATCTCTGGAACTGGCTACGAAAAAGGAGCACGACACGGACGGCTCGGTGAGCTCCGTTCTTGCTTATACACGAGGTGTAGAATCGAGTTGACTGAAGCTTTTGCAGGCAGAGGAAGACGCAGTATGGGGGGTTGGTGTGCAGGTAGCGAAGAAGCCTCGTGTTGCGCAAGGCATAAGGACGCCAGGTGCCGAAGCACCGGCAGCGGCCCAAGAGCGAAAGACAGAGGCACCACTGGCACAGGATGGACCAGCAGGGAAGTCGGAGGATAATGAGAAGGAGGTCGGGTCGGCTATTGGATCGGCGTGGCAGGCGAGACCAATGAAACCTTTGAAGGGGAAGAAAAAGTAATAGTACTGGCTCAGGCGTAGCCTGGGCCTGGGATGTTGGGTGGGTAGGGGGCTGATCATTTTTTTTAACACAAGACTTGCTATGCTGCTTCGTTAGAAAGGGACAATTGGTTGGTCGGAAAGCCGCAGGAGGTTTACTTTTTGCGATTGCATGACAATGTTCGTATCGCCGACTTTTGGTTCCGTTGTTTTTGGCCACTGATTTGCAAGCTACTTCCTGCTGCAATGTCAACACCTAGTAGTAATCAGGTAAGATGGACGAGCACGCTCATCCATACCTGCAACTTGAACTCGTCACGAACCAAGACAGGTGCGCATTCGCACTGTCACTTCGACACCGCGACCCCATCACTTTTTCTCACCAGCTTTCGGAGCTATCCTGGCCCAAGTGTCCATTATCGTATCGCACCGTACTCTGAGTCCTGGTCATATCCGTACGGCTCGGCTCGTATCGACAAACTCGCTGCCGGGCGCGTGGCGATGCAGCTGCTTCTGCCCCTGTGATCGTGCTGGCGTTCCTCAACTTGTGGACAAGCAGGACTCGTCTCCTGCCGCAGTCCGAGTTCCGCGGCACACTGCGTGCCGTTGGCACTTCTACATGCTCGCACTGCATTCAAGTCGCTCAGGAATATGATAGTTCTACATTTCCATCTTGCATTTTGCCACTGGCAAGCGGAGTAATGCGTTAGCTCTTTGTGAATAACATACTCGTCTTCATGTCCGCTGCACTCTGGACGCACAAATGCTCATCGTGGCATCAATAATAACTTCTCCTTATCTGGCCAATGAAACACTGGCACGCCACCTGACCCTGATATTTCTCTTCATTTAGACAGATAGAAAAAACATTTCCTTCGGACTGGAATCGAACCAGCAACCCTGGGATGTCACAGATGTTCTGTTATAGTCCCATGCTCTTCCACTGAGCTACCAAAGGTTAACTACCAGCACAGAAGCATGCATAATGAATGCTGTGAGTAAAGAGAAATTTGACCCTTTCACCACAGCCACACCACTTTATACGCTAAAAATTTTCAGGAGGTTAATACATGGCATACTTAAATGCATCCGTTGAGTCTGATTGGCTGCCAGCTAATGTGGACAAGCGTAGGAGGTGTTGAAAACGCCGGAGCTAGCAGTGTCACGTGTGGCTTTTGGTCAGGTGGTGCCGGTAGCGCGTTCTAAGATTTTGCCACCCCAATTTACTGACATAATGAGGTCAGTATTCCCACTTATCCTCCCATTCCAGTATATGAGTCACTGACTTCTGTTGCAGCTATTTGTCGATCGTTTTTAAGTTTGTGATATCATGATGCCTAAGATGGGAAGGCGTGAAGATACGAGCAGGCACTCGTTCTCCAAATCATCATTCATTCTAATCCAACACCTTGTTCAAATTTTGCCTGTACTCATATCAAACATAATTCGCGAGAAGCTGTTTGTTATTTCTGTCCTCGGACCTATCTTTCAGGCGACTCCCAAAATTCGTCATAACCTCGAACTTCGATTTCAGTGCCGTCGATGCAAGTGGTTGGCCGTACTTCCAGTTGATGGATGAAGTCGCAAAATTTTTCCTCGCCCGATCTGCATGTGAACCGATCTGTGCAGCGATTGAGGCCATAGCAAATTAACTAGTTCAAGTTCAGGTTCGATTTGACAAATGATGTGGGGTAGACATGACCCCTATTCTCTTCCTCTATCATGCTTCCTCACGTAGGCTCGTTGGGCAGAAACGAATTTTGTACCTCCCCTGTTCGTTCGAGGAGACCAGCCGTCGCCTCTGCCAGTGTCGGTTCTATACTCTCAGATATGCATAAGAGACCTCTCTTTGCGTATGAAGTCACCAATGCTACCAACTCTCAAACCAGGGGTGCAATGACCTCCCTTGAGCAACAGGGAGGATGGACACTTGCCGGCGAGTACCCAGGGGTTGACGATCATTTCCTACGCCACAAGAAATATTTCTTCAAAGATGGAAATGTCACATTTCTGGTGCGTGGTTAATGGCCACCGTTTTGTCTGTAACAACGTGCGTACCTAATTGGTTGGCTTGTAGGTCGGCAGCATGCTCTATTGCATTCATCAGTATTTCCTCTATCGTGACTCGGAATACTTTGCCACTCGATTTGCCCAGCTTGGTGCCCTTGACCACGAAGCCCTCCCTTCGATCATACCACTGGAAGACATAGAATGCAGAGATTTTGAGGCCTTTCTCTCTGTCCTATATCCAGAGTAAGGTCATCGGCCCATTGCTCACCTGCCTCCTTACCAAGGGTGTATATACATGCAGAAATTTTGAAGAGCGTAACCTCACATACGACAACTGGGTATCAGTGCTTCACTTGTCCACTCGTTGGGGATTTGCCTCGATCCGCAAGCTTTCCCTGGCATCTATCAACCCCCCAACTCCGTATGATCGTCTCTTACTCGCTCGGGCCTACTCAGTCGATCATTGGGTTATTCCTGCTTTGTGTGCCCTGTGCGAGAGGGTAGCGCCTCTTAGCCTGGATGAGGCGTCTAACATGAAGATTGAGGATGTTGTCCTTGTGGCCACTCTACGGGAGGATATCCACAACAGCAAGCTTCGAGTTAATGTGGCTACAACACCGCCTTACGGACAGCCCTCTTTTGAGGGTGTCAACGCCCCTCCAGTTGTTGAAAATTGTGGATCTACGGTACCAGAGCCCGGTTCAACAATGAGCACACCACCTTACCCAGTTTCTCGGGGGAACATGCTCACAGAGGAAACAGTCGAAACACCAGGTAGAGACTCGGGCACTGATGAACGTGATCGTGAACAAGTGGTGAGTACGGTCAGAGCTTAGGCTAAAGACTCGAAATTGATAAGGAATTGGTTGTTTTTCAGGCAGATGGAAAGTCACGGGGAGAATTCTGGATACAGACAGAAGAACAACTGACCATCTCGCAGGACGTGAGGCAGAACCCTCAGGAAGGAGGAGCATGTCGTTGTTCTATTTGCATGAGGATGAGGAGGCGAGAATGGGAGGATGAGGAGCCAGTAACGGGACGCATGGTCATGGAAATGGAAGCCAAGCGTGTGACTGTAGAGGCAGACGCAAGGCGTGTGGCTGAGGAAGTAGCAAGGCATGTGGCCCAAAAAACTGCGAGTCATATGGCCGAAGAAGTCGCGAGGCGTGTAGCTGGGGAAAGGGCGAAGCGCGTGGCTAGGGAAGTAGCGAGGCGTGTGGCAGAGGAAATGGTGCGGGGTAAGGCAAAACGGCCGTACCTACACAAAAACATCGAAGCCCAGGGGAGCAAAGAAGACCCCCCTTAGAAGGTCAGCGACAAAAAAGAGTCCTGCTAACGTAAAGAAGTCGACAAAACGAAAGAGTGGTCTGTGAAATTGTGAACGACCGAGGTGACTCAGGACCGTGGGCTATGTCGGGTAAAGGGCGGGACCTTCTGACGAGTAGAAATCGCTAAACTTGGATCGTTGAATGAGAATTGCTGGTTGCTGCCGTGTCGGACGAAAAGTTTGTTGTCAAAGTAGTAATCTCACAATGACAGCACAACGCCCACGTGTTGTCCCATAATATCAATGTCGAATCTAATCATGACTGAATGCTGAGATGATCCCAACGTTGGCTTCCGTGGGCCCTAACGCCGGCAGTACCGTGACGGTATGTGTATGTTATCCGTGGGAACTGTGCGCCACCGGACCGGGTCAGCGCATGTAAGGTTGGCGCCTCAAGGATTTCCATTTATAAGCGTGAGCAGCGAAGGCGGCTGCACTTGTCATCCGACGTTATCTGAGTTCCATGTTTGTTATAGCCGTCCGGATATAAGCCTTGCTTGATGACATCACGATGAGAAAACACACTTTATCTCTGTCATGGCCCCTCCAGTCTCTTGCCAGTGCCAGTGGGGAGAAATCAATCATCCGATCCCATTGAGGAGGGCTTCCATTCTCTCTGTCGATTCCGAGTCTATACTCTCAGATACGCGCGATGGAGTTCTCGGCGCTTCTAAAGATTTTAGGGCGAAGGGTGCTACGAGCATCGAGCAGGGTGAAGACAGGGCAGTCGGCAGCCCATGCCATGGGACTGACTTTCCGTTCATACAAATACGACATAACAAATACTTCTTCGACGATGGAAATGTCACGTTCTTGGTATGTGATCTTGGCGTCGGCCATGATACACGCATATCTGATCCAGACACTGGGTCGTAGGTCGATGGCACACTTTATTGCGTCCACCGATATTTTTTCTCTCGTGACTCGAAATACTTCTCAAATCTATTCTCCGAGCTCGGAGTCTGCCACCACGCAGAGCTCCCCATCACCATTTCGCTAGGGGATATCAAATGCGAAGACTTTGAGGCCTTTCTTTCTGTCATGTATCCAGAGTACGTTTGTTTATTCAGTGCTCACCTGCTTACTGATCAAGGATCATGATGTATCTACATACAGAGATTTTTTAAAGCATTCTCTGTCGTACGAAGAGTGGACATCAGTGCTTCACTTGTCCACTCGTTGGGGATTCGCCTCGATCCGCAATCTTGCCTTGGCGTCTATCGACCCTCCAACACCACTCGATCGGCTCCTGCTTGCGCGCAGCTATTCAGTCGATCACTGGGTGCCTCTTGCGTTGTTTGCATTGTGTGAAAGGGCAGCGCCACTCAGCGTGGAAGAGGCACGCAAAATGGTGATAGAGGATCTCGTACTTGTTGCCACTGTGCGGGAGGATATACGCGATTCCACGCTTAAGGTCAACGCGGCTGAGACCCAGCGCCGCGTCGAAACAGCGCTAGCAGGCAGATTTTCCTCTTTCGAGGGTGTCAATGCCCCTCTGGCTGATTCAACGAGTGGACCTAAGCAGGAGCCTAGTTTAGCGATAGGTCCGCCAGCTAGCCCAAACCCTATGAGAGTTATGAATGAGAGGACAATCATGGCAACGCCATCTGTGAGTCCGGAAAGAGCAGGAGATAAACTAGTAAGTTCTGTTGTAGTCCTCTCTAGAGTTATAAGCCCTTGACGGGAAAAAAGGGAGAAGCACAGGATGAGTTTGAGGTCGAGCGAAGTGAACAACGTCAAATTGTGCAGGAAACACTGGTACATGCGGCTATTCCTCCACGGGAAAGGTGGTGGATGGAAACAGCAACTAGTCAAAAGGCAGCCACAGAAGCAAAACGCCAGGTAGAGCCAAGGGCCGTAATACATGAAACTAGGGAAGAAACAAAATGTCAGATAGAAGCGGAGGAGACGTGTATGGCCGAGGAAAAACTGCACCACACCGGCGTGGCCATGCACGAAGACTGTAGATTATATATCTATAACACCGAGTCTGACTTCTGGGGGAAAAGGCTCTGTTATTGTATAACTTGTAAGAAGTATATCTACGGGTAGATGGTTAGTAACGATGAAAGTTACGATGAGAGTGGCGCTGCTGGCAGACTTTTCAAGCCACGTGCTGCATGCTTAGCCCTGGACACGTAGCTCCGTCTGGTTCAGTTGGGATAAAACCCACGGTCGTTCCTGAGTGGGCCGAGGGACTTGGGATAACCAAATAAGTCTGAGAATATCACCCACCACACCGGGAGGCAATGGTTCCCATGCTATGCCTCGCCAGTGGTGTCGATTCACCCATAAACAAATGAAAACCAAGGACTTGATCCCGACGGACTTGGACCAACTAAAAGCTTGAGTTCCGAGTCACGGGGCGCTGGGCCTGTCACTGGCAGGTTGAGCTTGCCAGTGGATACCCACGCTATAGAGTTCACCTGTATACGATCGAGATCAAACCGCCTGTCGGGAAACCTGATAAACCGAAGAATCTTGAACAGCAAGCTCAGGCCAAAGCTAAGAAGGATGCTCGTATAGCCTGGGCCGAGGAAATGATCCTGAAGTGACCACCAAGAGCAAAGCAACAGAAGACAAACCAGCAGACTCGTCACACAAACCCAGTGCAGCGGCTCCAGCAAACTGTGTTACTACTTACCCTGAAAACCTACGCCAAGAAACCGACATCTCACAGAACCTACGCAAGTATCTGTACCAGCCTGAGACTGACAGCACTGGATCCGGAGCGCTCCGACCGGGAACAGCCGGAAGTGCAGCGGCGTCCCGGCGAACTTCAATTGCGGCGTCCGCTCCCAAGAGGAAGGACCACAGCAATCCCCACCCAGTACCATATTTGACACGGAGGAGGCCCAGCAAAGATAGCGGGGCGAGTAGTGTGGAGAGGAGTTTGAAAGCAGTTAATACTGAAAATTAGTACTGAATACTTGAATTCCACGTACAGGACCTATGCGCAATCGGGAAATAGGAGGAGCAGACCGCAAGGCCGTTCGCGGTGTAATTGACGATTTGCCTTTTTGGACGGTTAAGGCATCCCTGGATTCATCGATAGAAGGCACCTTACGGATAAGAAATGAGGAGTTATTAGTCAAGTTGGAAGCAATGAGGCTCCTCGCGTTCAAAGCGTGCTGCCGCGTGCCAGAACAACGCGGTCCAGAATCCAGATCAGAAGCAAAGTATGGCGACTCGGACGTGGGAAGAAGCAACTTGAAAATGAACCAGCGAAGGGTTGATAAAGGCCTGATCTTATGCTGCATGGCATACACCACCTTCACCTCTTTCTAACCGATCATGGCTCCTCACCCCAGCATATTTTCTTTTGTCAGTGGAAACAACTATGGAACCCCCCCCCGTTTCGAATAGAGCTTCCGTCGTCTCTGTCGACACCATACTCTCTGATGCCAGCGCCCACGAGAGATCTGTCAGTACTCCCGAGGCTTCCCGTATTGCCGACTCTCGGATCAGGGGTGCCCTGACTTCCCTAGTTATCGAACCTAGTGGAAGCGGAGGTCGTGCCAGCGCACACCAAGAAACCGACCCTTCGTTCACAAAACATGAGAAGTACTTCTTCAAGGATGGAAACGTCACCTTTTTGGTGCGCGATCAGTGTCAACCAAGTGTCGTGATCCTTGATTCCTTGTCTGCCTTTTATGTAGGTCGATGGCTCACTTTACTGCGTCCATCGTTATTTCTTCTCTCGCGACTCGGTGTACTTCTCTACTCGATTTGCTCAACTCGACATCCGTGACCATGAAGCGCTCTCTACCATCATCTCACTCGGTGACATAGAGCGCGAAGACTTTGAGGCCTTCCTCTCTGTCATATATCCCGAGTAAGTTGTTGTTCCACCACTCACATTTTCTACTTGTCGACGGCACATCTGCATGCAGGGATTTCGAGGAGCCCGATCTCTCGTACAAAGAGTGGAAATCGGTCCTCCATTTGTCCACCCTTTGGGGCTTCACTTCGCTCCGCAAGCTTGCTATAAGGTCCATCTACCCACCAACACCACATGACCGGCTCCTACTTGCGCGTACCTATTCCGTCGACCACTGGGTGCTCCCTGCCTTGACTGCATTGTGCGAAAGGAATACGCCTCTCAGCCTGGATGAGGCACGGCAAATGTCGATCGAGGATGTCGTACTTGTGGCCACTGTGCGGGAGGATATCCGCAACAACACGATTCAACTCAAGGCGATTGACATCCCGTGCCGTGTCGAAGCGGCGCTAGCTGGAAAGCTGTCTTTCAAAAGTTTCAATTTTCCTGTAGCACCCAACCAGGTGCCAGTGCCCGGTTCAGCGATAGGTAAAACAACGAGCCCAAATGCTGCAGAAGATGTGGGGGCAATTGTAGCACCGCCACCTTCAAACAAGGACCGGGCTACAAGAGCTAAGGGTCGCGTTGATGAAGATGTTAGTGAATACGAAGAGGAACCAGAGGACGTTGGTGGGGAGAGAGGTGACAACCTCAACTTGGGCAGTAAATGTCGAAGAGTACTGACAGTGCATGCAGCCGTCGCTCCCCCAGAAGAAGTAATGGACAAGTTATTGGCAGAAGCAAGGACAAGGGTAAAGGGCTTTCCAAAGGCAAGGACAGAAGAAGAAGCAAAGCCATCCAAACCCTTGGCATACGGGCGGGGCACCGCGCGGACGAGTAAAAAGTAAATGTAAGGGAGCGGCTGAATGAAATGTATCGGTGCTACGTCGTTAGAAGCGGATGATCTGCATGTTCACCGAAGTGTTCGGTCGTTGAAATTGCATTGTACAAATTGCACTACCATACGTGTTCAAATGTTCCAGTTGCTCTTTCAAAGTCCAGGTCGCTCTGTTGCTTTTGCGTCCCGCTTAGCGGAGTGGGTCAACTTGCCGTCAAGAGCGTGATTATCTTCACGTTCCTCACAT
Source organism: Lactifluus pinguis (assembly GCA_003313945.1). Classification (NCBI taxonomy): domain Eukaryota; kingdom Fungi; phylum Basidiomycota; class Agaricomycetes; order Russulales; family Russulaceae; genus Lactifluus; species Lactifluus pinguis. The sequence continues at coordinate 2,019 of QLPA01003319.1, read as the reverse complement.
CCTCATGCTGGCCTCTTAAAATGGTGCAGGGAGTACGGCGTCGGTGCTAGGTGTACATTGTGACATCTAATTATTGAGTGCAGGGTTTTTCCGCAACCCAGATGTCCCTCGCTATTACCCTTCAAGCTTAGCAACCAGCAAGCGGCCTGGCTCGGTGAGAACAGTAGTTCCGAGACAATAGAAGCAACAATTACGACGGTTTCCGCAAACGCGAAAACAGTGGCCCTGCACTGCCAACTGTGAAATTCTCGCTCCAGGGCGTAAAACAACGCGCACACACCTATGGACCTCCAAGGAGATGATCTATGATGTCGCACCAGCCCCCACCTTCGACCCAACAACAGTAAACCCACGGGGAGCCTTGCGCTCCGCTCTCTGCTGTCCGGCCGTCCGTACCGCGCTAGACGGTACGTTTTCTACTTCGACGAGTTCTTTGACGGCGAGTATCATGCCGGCCGCCTCGGGTGTGTGAGGGTGGTATACGGTCTGCATGCGACGTCTCAGACCGAGCGCGGCGAGTGTGCCTTGGATGCGATGTCCTAGGGAGATCGCAGAACGTCGGAGGGTGACGCGAAAGTGTGTGTTCGTCGTTGGGACGGATGGGGAGGGTGGTGAAGCGGCGAGCGCGGCAACTGTACGGGAGGCTGCAGTGCCGTTGTGAACTGCGCGTAGTTGTAATGTGGGTGGAGGAGTGAGAAGAGACCGTCTGACGATGGTGAAGAAGCCAGTCATCTTTGACCCTTGACAGCAACTAACGCGCTTGTGACAGTGGTCACCAGCTCGAAAACTCGGACCGATACGGGCCGAGCACATGCGTAGCTCGTGCTCAGCGATTTTCTACCACCGTGTAGGCCTGGTTCGGCGACAGAACTCAACGGACCCGTGTCTCGCTCCTTCCAGTGCGCAACGACAGCCGATCCTGATTTCCGGCCAGGAATACTCGTGGTTAGGGCCTCCGAAAGCACCACCGATAGGACGGTTGGGGTGGGGGTTCCACAGCCTTTCACTCATGCCTCAGCTAGATCGCCTAGTGATCCGATTTTGCTCTAATCTCCCTAACCACGATATTAAGCGCCAATTAGTACTGACGCACCGATCATGACGCCAGTCACACTTCAGAACTTTCGCTTGTCTTGGACCACCTGCTTTGACCCACATTCACTTTAACTTCCATTCATTCCCATTCGATCGTGACTACGAACATATTAAATTATTGTGGATCGGGATGCTGCGATATCAAGTTTCTACATTACTTCTCATACTAGCCCAATGGACCACTTCACGAACAGCTCAACGCCTCAATTGCGCCATCAAGCGTCAATGCAAAGCATTATCAATTTCTCCAGGCCCTCGGTATTGGGGCCAACTGAGTGTGTGTGGACACTGCACAGGCTCCTACACTGTTCCTATTGGCTTCTGGTTGGAAATACTTCAAACCAGAAGCTGACAGGAACAGTGTAGGAGAAATCCAACACAACCCCTTTCAACTTGTTGGATGAGCCAGATGTTGAAAATTGAGCCTGGAGGCAAAAGCCTTGATTTGGATGTATGGAAGGTATAGTTTATATATCCCCCCCAAGGGGGGGGGGGATTGGACATGTATATGCACATGTGTAAACCACTCGAGAGGGTTCAGGAAAGAGCTCCAAGTAGCTAAAAGGAGCCTATGAGAGTGTCCATAAGTAGCAGTAGATATCCTATAAAATGCTACATTAAATGAGTAACCTCAGAAACAGTTTTACCTCAGCTGAAATGTCCATCTTGCTAGGGGTAGACCAGTTACCTCGAGCCCACAAGGGCGCATATCCATAGCTATCATGTACTCCTTGGCTTCCATCATCAGTTCCGTCATATGCATTTTCTATGTATTCTTCTTCTTAGACACTCAGATGTACACATGCTAGCTCCAATGACTTCTGGGGCACGTTCCAGTATTGTTGGAAATGGTACAAGGGAACTGAGCATTGCGCCACAGAACGGTTTATAATAGAAGTAGGTGCATGCACATGCACAAGCGGC
>QLPA01003314.1:0-13989 GCA_003313945.1 Lactifluus pinguis | reverse complement strand
ATAGCCGGCCCGTTTACTGGACACACCAATTGGGTCAGATCTGTTGCATTCTCAGCAGACGGGAAGTGGATTGCATCGGGCTCGGATGATCAGACGATTCGGGTGTGGGATGCCACAACAGGACAGATAATAGCCGGCCCGTTTACTGGACACACCAATTCAGTCACATCTGTTGCATTCTCACCAGATGGGGAGTGTATTGCATCGGCCTCTTCTGATCACACGATTCGGGTGTGGGGTGCCACAACAGGACATATTGCCTCAGCTTCAGACAACAGCACAATTCATGCGAAGACTGCAACCATGGCCGAAAATCTTAAGAATCAATTTATGGATCAACCCTTGATCGATAGTGACGGTTGGTTACATGGAGAAGGGGATGAACTTGTGCTTTGGATTCCCGAGCTACATAGGCCATGCCTTCATAGACCTAACACTATCTGGATTGCAGGTAAACATGAGACACGGCTTGATCTCTCAGATTTTACTTATGGATCAAATTGGGCTACTAGTAGATCATCATAATTTATCTAAATAGAATCAATTGTGTGCAAGATAGCTTGACTTTTGTCCTGCTTTGGTACTGAACCAACCACTCACGAGAATCATAACCTCAATGAGAGAGATATCAAACATCAAGGGTTTGATTCCCTTTCTTGGCCGTCTAAGCTTTCGTCGTCTGATTTTCCCTCCCTCTGAACTGTAACATACGTAGTAATAGTAATCGGATTTCCGCTCGCCCCCACGCTCGCCACACCAATGAACTGGCACTAAACGACGTGACGCGTGGCTGTGACTACACGCGTCGAACATGTGACCGACACCAGTTGGGACTACTCGGTCAACAACGGCCAACGACCGCCCGTGGCGAGTGAATTTGATCTCCAAGAATAGCGTCAGGCTCTACAAGATTCAGGGCACTATTCTATGGACCGTGGACATGACATACGATCGATACAACTAAGAGAGAGGGACGCTTTGCTTCAACGTGTGTCTCGATCGCTTCCATTAACATCCTCCACTCATCGTTTATTACAGAGGCTATCAGAGCCATAGCAGAGTCCTTCGAGGCCGTCACATCTCCAGATACGTTTCACATCTTGCGCTCTTTCTCAAATGTGTCGATGCCGTGCCCGGTATCTTGATGAACCAACCAACTTCGACGTTATCATGTCTGGCTTTGCCGCGGAGGTGGATGCTTCCGCGCACGACAACAACCACGAAGGCCAGCAGACTTGCACGTCACATAATGTACCGATAGCGATGTATGCCTTCTTGCCCAACTGGTCGGCCCGCTCGGTCAACGTACGCGACGAGGATGCGTTGGCGACCGCGGTACCCGCAAAGTCTCGGAAGGGACGAGACGGAACTGCAAGGCAATCGAGAGTTGCTTCCAAGAACAAGGCAGCCGAATAGTCATGGAAAGACCAGATTGTACTCATTCTCACGCTGACTGCTAAGGTTTTGAAGTTGAAGACGGAGTGTGAAGGGAGAGGGATACTTTTATCGGGTGCGTCATTTCCTCGTATCAGCTTTGCTTACTATAAAGCAAAACGTCCCTTGCTCGGTAGGTGTCTCAGTGCGCCTGCGTACCACGTCACGGAGAATGTGTAGTACATGAAGTCCCAGCCTATCAAGCTTGGAGTCTACAAAGTCATCTGTCTCGCGGTCAAACATCACGGGCATGGACCTGCCGCACAGACCGCGATCATGCAATCCTTGCAGTACTACGAGCACCTCTCGGAACCCATGGCAGAGTGCCTTAACGTGCTGTTGAAGAAATTCGACCATGCACAACTCGGCGAGGAGATCCTCCGGGAGATTGCTGCAAAGAGCATCAATTCGCAACATATCAAGGGTCTGAGGAACTTTTCTAGTTTTCTCACGCAATTCGCAGAGTGGGCTCGCGAGCAGTCCTGAAGCAGATTAGCTTGCTGCTCTCGCACTTGGACTCAAGAGTTGCATATCCCTACACACACTTTTTTCGACTGTCTACGGGGCCTTACGTTACATAAACGGCGCGCATGGCGATCGTCGAAATCATCGGCTGTCTCGTCCGCGAGCTCGCTTGTTCGGAAGACCTCACGAGCGACGCGCACCAGACGCAGAAGCAGCTCAACGGCCCCCATGACCTGCTCCTCGAGCGCACTCCTCCTACGTTCACCGCCCTCAGCCGACTCTGCGACCTAGCCGTGAACCTTCCCAAACAGCGCCTCGCTATCATTGATCGTCAAGTTGATGGTGACCCATCCGTACGGATTGATGCTCGGCGGCTTCTTGCTCGGGATGGAGGAATGGTAAGATCAGTATCGTGAAGTAGTAAAGGAGTTGCAAAAAACGGAAATGGTGACATCCTATCTGGAAATGCGGGAGAAGCGGGGATGACTTGTACGGCTCGGCCCGTGAAGAAGCGATCGCGGTAAATGCCGTCCCCTCAAGCGCGAGTTTGTTGCTGATTGTCGTTGAACAGGCGTCGAAACGAAGATACTGAAGACGCGATGGATGTTGATGAGGAAGGTGGGGACGAAAGTGGTGATTCGGATGAGGTCGACAGTATCATGGACCAGGACGAACTAGAGTCCTCCAGAGCCGAGGAAGGCGGCGATTCCGCCTCGACATGGAGTCCCGTCTTCCTCAAGCTATCGTGTCGCTCACGCGAGCAGTTTTCGCTTGCTGAACAAACCATCAGCACCGTTTACGCGCTCGGAGACCAGCTGGACGTGTTGAGCAATACGCTTATCAAGAACCTATCTGGGCGCGCGTTCCGCCGGCGTGAAAGACCGGTACCCTCTGCTGCCGAAGAACAGGTGTCGTTTGCGGTACCTGATGAGGATGCCATGGGTGAGGACCCACCGCCGAGCGCGCAGGCGTTGATCTCAACTGTGCCTGGATCGACGCAGGGAGCTCTAACGGGGAACGGGGAAGCATTCGAGCTGAGCCAACTACTCTTTGTAGTGTGTCACGTCGCGGTCAAGCACCTCGTCTACTTGGAACTCGTCGAACGCGAGTGGAGGCGCCAGAAACAGGTAAAGGAACTAGGTATGTGTCTTCTTACGTACATGAACGGCCGCCACTTTTTTGCTTCTTCTCACGTTCTTATAGCCGAGAAGCTCGCAAGGTGTACCGGAAACGATACTGCGACTAAGGGTGGGAAGGAGCTTGACCAGGTTGCTGGAAATGCGGAGGATGAGATCAGCGACTGCATCGCTGGCGTGCTCGTCTCGGGCTCTTGTACGGTCCCGATTCGCTCCTCGCTATGAGCCTCTACTGATCCGTATATGTGGTCGGCCCGACCAATTCAAGGTTTTTTTTTCGCTGCTCAACACCAACCAAAATATTTTGGACAGAACACGACGCTGCGGGCGGTGGCGACGCTCTCGTTTAGCAAGTTCGTCTGCGTGAACTCGCAATTTTGCGACACAAACCATCACCTGTTCTTCCGTATCCTGGAGACGTCGAGGGACCCGAGTAACATCGCAATCGCGCTCGGTGATGTCGCGGTCTCCTTCAGCACGATCGTCGATGAGAACAGCGACGAGTTGTACCGGGGTTTGTCCGATAAGGACTTGGTAGTGAAGAGGAGCACACTGATTCGGATGGTGCTCACGCACCTCATCCTCAACGGCATGATCAAGGTCAGAGGCCAACTGGGCGATGTCTCGAATGCGTATTGCGGAACGTGTATTTCAGAACGCGTACACTTTCTCTTGGCTTTTCGCGAGTTTTTTTTAGAAATAATGATTTTTGATTCCGCCGCCAGTGATCAGCCACCTCTCGGTTGGCGAATACGCGAGGACGAAGAAGAGTCGATGCGTTACATATTCACCTTTATCGGGAAGGAAAAACAAGCAGGGAACATCGTCGAAAAGCTCTGTCAGCGGTTCCGGACTGACGATACCCGCCAGTGGCGCGACATCGCGTTTTGTCTGTCGCTGCTGCCGTTCACTCGGTGAAGAAACTTATCGAAGGCCTGCCCTTTTGCCGTCACAAGTCACACGAAGAGGGGGTCTATGCTCGTTTCCAGGAGGTCCTAGTTAAGGTATGACTCGGATTTCCTTTCTCCCATTCCCAATTTCGCTCATAAGATAACTAAGTTCCATTTTTCCATTTTTGATAAAGGCTCGATCTAATACAGCTGCGAACAAGCCGGGTTTTGAGCTAAACGAGTTTGAATCCTTGCGTTTCCCATAATTATGGTGTTTCGTTTCATATACGCGACACTGGTTTTATATATGTAGGCTTTGGAAGAGAGCCTGAGGCAAGGCGCGGGAGACCAAGCGTTTGAGAAGCGCGTGGAAGGCAAGATAAAGCCGCGGCCAAGAAACGCGCTACACGGAGGATGTGCGTATTAGTTCATAATTTTCGCCTACCGGAGCTGAATAATCCAGATTATCCACCCCTGCCTGGGCCCGAGCTCCCAGCTTTGCCCGTTTCCTGATCTGTATTCTCTCCCTTTTTTAAAATTTGCACTCACCAGTTTTTGTTTGTCGGGATTGACATTCCTATTGTATCTAACTCGTTGTAATACGCATATGACTCCAGGCTCCAAATATCATACCTGATCTGCGCTGTGCTTTAATCTGTGAACAATTCGGCACGCAGTCAAAGAGAGCGTGCACAGCTATACATATATATCCCCCTATTAAAAATGTCCGCTATAGAAGAAAATGGGATGATACCCCAAACGGACAACAGAGCAACGAAAAAAAGTTAGCTTGCTGTCACTACAGTCACGTGATCAAAGCTTCTGGCAAGCCGCAAGCCAGAGCCCCCAACCATCGTTTGGTGAATCTGTAAAGTTGGGCCATGCGACGTTGTAATGTCCTTCTCATTTCGTACCGCGGAACAGAATAATTCTATTCAAACCCATCATTGTCGACAATGCATGGAGCTACGTGACATACAATCTAATAACCGTTTCTCGGCGGCAGACTAGATGGGAGACTCAGCTATGCAGCGGGAGCTAGATCAGCTATCCCACAGCACTGTAAACTTCATGAATTCGTTTATGTGCCAGTGGCGCATGACAAAATTGGCGAATCCCATCCGTGAGTCCATGCCGTCGATCATCCTTCCTGGAAGCACGATAAGTCACCCACTGCCCGTGAGGGGGGATATATGTCCAGTCCTGTGTGTGTGCTCCGCACCTTGTCTTCATCTCGCTTGAATGAGATCTCTTTGAAAGACAACCCTTTTATGCATCCACCGACGATCCGGAGGAAAAGCGCGACAAAGGAGTCGATAACGATCTAATGACGGTAATAGAACACCCCCGGCGGGGAACCGTCATGTCACTTTCCGAGCGCCTTCAGGAAGGAAATGTCTGGACGGTGGTATGGAGTCTAATCGAAACGGAAGCCCAGAGTTCTCCCGAAAGTGTGAATTCATACCGTGAAAGAGGGCGATTAGGGCAACGGTTAAGAGAAACTGGCAGGAAGCACTGGCAAGCAACGTGATGCTGTAGGTCGTAGACTATATGACGAACCCACGGATATCTCCAACCATCAAGTTCTGAGGACCATCGACAGTGGCCGTAAACGCAGGTAATAATAAGCTTATTTCCTTCTCTTTTAACGGACCTGTCTGAGGCTTGAGGATCCACGAGCCGATACGTCGTAGAAAATTGATCGTGGACATACTAGTGGGTTATGATCGTTGTCATGACATCTCTCTCCTGCGCAGAGCTTACCATCAAGGCATGCTCAAACAAACATACTCTGTGCGCCACTGGCATCCCAGCCACCAAACCTTTCCCCACCCAACGCAAGACTAGCGAACAAGGTAATTGGAGGCTGATCGAGGGGAGTGTCGGTGAATATGATGCGATGGGACTCGCTAACTGGAGAGCTGAAGGAAGCACGAAAGGATGTATGGGAGGTTTGTCGGCATAGCGATAGTCGCACTAAGGGTGGTGGCGAAGGAGATGACAGACTTGTATTCTCTGTCGGCTGAGTGGGGATGCCGGATGTGGGCGTGAGGGGCAAGGAGAGTGCGTTAGAGCGGAGCTCAGAGGTGGGGATAAGATAGAGGGAAGAGTTGGAGGAGCAATTCCGGAGGAACTGGTTCGAAAACTGGCTCACTGAGGGGGGAATGCTGAGTAGACGACGTTTTATGGTGGATGCCCAGGAGGTGATGGATTTTGTTGCTTCCGCGCGCTTGATGTTCTTCCTCCGGCCATTGACCGGTTGGCGCTGGTGCGTCGGTTTGCACTTCTGGGTACTAGCAATTGTTGTTGCTATGGTTTGACGGTGACGAGTTATCTGAGGTGTAAAACTGATTAATCAGAGCCATTATGCAAATCGGCAGTATCATACCTGCGGCGCACATGCCGGACTATGCTGCCCCGAGCACAGCGGAGGTTGTCTGTACATGTACGAGCCGTAGCTGCTGGTGGTGCGGACGCTGCATCTCAAGTAGAGCGCGGCTACTCTGCAGCAGCAGAAAGAATCGCTGGATCTGCGCTTGCAGCTGCGGGATGGTGTTGATGATCTTATGGAAAAGTCAGTGGGGACGTCATCTGGCCAGCCTGCAGGTCACTGTCAGTTGATGGAGCAAAATAAAGAGAGTTTTGGTACCTGAGGCCGACCCTGGAAGGAAGTCGGTTGGAGTAGAATCCTTCGTCTTCGATCAGACGAGGCAGAAAATGTCCGGTCTGAATACAATCACCCGTCCGACAACCGAAGCGTTTTGAGTGCGACGCGGAAAGTCCGATTATCGATAGGAGAGACGATGTTTGGGAATTTTTGAAAAGAAAGGCTTGACAGGGTTGGTTTACTTTTGCCATAAATGGGGTGCGGGTAAAAGAAAAGTCGATCGGAGAAGTGCGACGAGCTCCGCCGTGATCCATGTCACCCTGACTATCTCTCTTTGATTGGACGTACAACCGACACATGGCGCTCCGCTCAACTTGCAGTTCGCCTCCATGTTTTCAAGAGACACCCGCACCGTAGTAGCGCTCACCGATGGGGTGCTTATCTCGAGCAAAAGAATCTGTGTTACTTTTGCAAAGGCAGTTAGCTGAGGGTGGATCAGGTACTATTGGACAGGTGTTGTCCTCCGCCATGTGCTTCAGACATTCATCCTCCTCACTGCGATTACGTGGGACTTTAATTGGTGCCCATCTACTTCTTTATTTTGCTGCCCTGACACGCTGATCCCATATCTAATAGCCGATGGCCCTGTGAGAAACCCGGCTTCTTGACTTTCCATGCTGCCTTGTTTCGTATTCCCTCCCAATCTGCGGTGAGCCTGAAACCAGCTTCGTGTTGCGACGCCTCGGGTTGGTGGAGGTGGAAGAGGGCCATTCCCGACGCGAAGAAGCGCCGAGAGTACCTTGAGCGAGAAGCGGACTCGGACAGAAGTGGGACCGAGACAAGTTCGTCGCACCCTAGAGCCTGAGGCGCCTGAAGGTGTGATCACCTCATACAAAGAAGTGCCCAATGCCACTGCTCTTTGCAGGCGCTGCGCCCAATGACATAACTGGGTCAACTACTGTGCTGGGCGATGAGAAACCTGAAAAGGCGTGGCATCTCATCCACTCGTAGGTCATCCAGATTCACAGATCTCAGCCCTTGTTGCGGAATATTCAGAGCTCGAATCGGAGCCGGTTAGCTCGAGCCCACAACGTGTGCGCCTGCCACATATGAGCTCGAGTTTCCCCGCATACACAAATGGTTCGTCCTGGTCGCTGCGTTGGGTGTTTGCGATTGATTTAGTTACCTGCAGAATCCATACGCGTTTGAAAGGATAGTCGCAACTTTTGGCACCTTTGTTCTGTATACTATCACCGAGACGTTCATTTTACCCTAAACTAACTCATCCGAGCCCGTCCTTCATGAGGACTCGGATGTTTGTTTTCACATTTCTAGAGCGCAAAATGTCTACATGTAACAAAGACATGCTCAGTCGCGTAAATGGGTCCAGTTAAAACGGCCTGGTGGCGGGGTTAATGTACTTAAAGTGGGTATGTGTGGGGTGGGTCGACGACAGCGGGCGATCGCCCGAGAGGTTAAGCCGTGGTCCGGCGTCGGGGCGGACACATGCTGGCGTTTCTTCGATGAACTTCGTCAGCGCTTCCCCAACATTTCTCATCACGAAGAGAATGTTGGGTGATATCGATATCGTAGGTGAGGTCGGTTTGAGGATAAGTTCGCGTGCCGCCCTGAAGCGGGGAATGACATGACTGGGGGTCTGGGTGCCTATCGGACCACACTGGCAGTCGTGCGGGTCGGGTGCGCGGGGCCGGTGTCTCACGTTGCAACTCGCCTGAGAAGGCATGCTCGTTGAGTAATCTGATGGCTGTGCAAAGACTAGCTATGCGAAGTTGGCAAGAGGTTGGCCAGAAGGCGGTCGATGGAGGACGCGGCGGTAGGCCGGAGCTGTTATGGTGGAAGGCCGGGTCTGCAGTAGCCGCCGCTTCGGTCGAAGGCGATTTCTTGGAGACATTTCAGGGGTCTGAAGGTGGCTGAGCCCGGGACCCAACTTATCGGGGTGTGTAAAGAAAATGTCTGCGATTGTATCGCAGACGACTTTTGCACGCGGCTGCGTCACGGTTTGTCGTGCCTGTCGGTGATCTGACACCAAGAGATGATGTGATGGTCAGCTGTGTACATGACTACAGATTGGACGTGGGAGGTAAATAGTAGCTTGTTTTTGGCCATTTCGACTGCGTCTGCCAGAGCCCGGAAGGCCGTGTCCCTATGCGTGGCCGCTGGGCCGAGGATGGTGGGTTGTGTGACGAGTTCTTGTCATTGATTGAAACCAATCGAGGCCCCGGTCCAGAGGGGTTGGGGCTCATCGCCCTGCAATAAATCGCCAGGCGGATGCATGTGTCTGGCTAGCGTGGCGTAGAGGGATTACACTTCACGTATCGGCGCGCCAAGGCGGCCTCAGCCTGTGGAGGACGGGGGAGTCTGTGGAAGGTGCGAGTAGGCGGATGGCCGCTCGAGGGCCCAGCTTTTGCAGGAGGTTCTGGGAGGAATGGCAATCAGCCACCGTGTATCCTCTGTTTTCATTACAGTATTTGCTTTTATTGCCACAACGTGACCGACAAGATACTTTTAAGACTATATACAATGCTTTTGTGGTACGTGAACCCTGCCTGTGGTGTCAGCTTCGCCGATCGCAGACTGGGTAACTAGCCAATTGGTGCTGAGTAGGTTGGAATAAGCGCACAACTTCCTGCTTCGACATGTTTACCCGTCGAGGATCAGCGATTCAGCGTACCGATTTTCGCCCTCGTGTTCCACGTTGGCCACCCGTTCTTCTCTCCGCGGTGGCCCACGAACTGGCCATGACCATAACCTCCCTTGTCGTGAAAACGTTGATTTGTTCGAATGTGGAAAGTGATTGTATATTTTTGTGCTGCAACTCATGCAGATTCCCATGATCGCTGTTGCACGGTCGCTAGTGATCAAGCGTAAAAAGTTCTTGGGCAACGCGACGTCGTATGCGGGATTCCCGTTACTGTGCATAGCATAGGGCTTTATCTTTCGGGGGTCGTAAAGTGTTTTGAAAAAGGCACCCTGTCTTTATTCAAGCGTGAAGTGGTCAGAACTCGGAAGCTCAAGTTACCGAAAGTGAACCAGGAACATATGATTATCGATTATCGATCATCACAAACGTGGCCTTGAGCGTGAGATGGCGCAGATAAAGGTGCCCTTAGAAGGCATAATGCAGGCACAGGCAAGGGCACATGGTTACCTCAAGGCTCGACGGTTATCAACCTCTCCCGCTCGTCTTTCTCTTTCTTATTCTCTTCAAAAGCTACCCAGATGACCACGCATACGTACGCCAAAGTCTCATATCCCGATCTCTCCCGTTGTTAATCGTTACTACAGTTCAGGTTCTCAAATCTCCGACATGAGGCACACTGGCAGCAGCCGCGGTCAGTTCACCCCAACGCAACCAGGCTCGCATCTGCTCCGGGTCACTGGTACGTACTCCCTTTGTGGTCGTGCTCTGAGATGTAGTAAATATCATTCCCTGCCAGTCGTCAGAGCGTGCAACGTTCCGCGTTTCAAGACCCTCTGGAAAAAAGGAAAATTTTACGTCACTGTGACTTGCGGGGCGACGACGAGGCAGACACGATCTGTGCAGAGAAGGGAGAATATCGTAGAATGGAACGAGAATCTAGACACCTTGTGAGAAATTCCCATATTTTATTTCTATTAACGGCTGAGTCTCCAGCAGCATTGTACAATCCCAATCTCATATGACGGTATCGCTTTATGTGGAAAGGCCCAAAGCGGAAGACATTCTTATCGGAAATCAGAGGATAGCCTGTGAACCACCTCGCGGTTCGTCTCATGGTTGTTTGGAATTTTACTCACGCTTCTGGCTGATCACCGAACCTACATGTAGAACTCGACATAGTTTTCAAGAATGCAGATGGACATTCGAAGCAGATAAAGGAGCTGGCCACAGTCTTAACGATCACAGTGTCATCAAACGCAAGTTCCTCTCGGACTGCGACGGTCGACACCCCGAATCTCATACCGGGCAACCCTGTCACTGAAGAAGGCGCTCCACGTCACATTGTCCAATCTGACGCTGAAACGGCGCAACTCACGACAGTTGCTGCTCCTCGATCTGAGATGGGCGACCTTCTCGTTGACAGCGGCAGCGGCACTCCTGTGGGAACAGTGCCGGACAGCCAGCCGGGGATGGCACCTCATCCCGATCGCGCTGAGGAAGCTATGGATGCGGTCACATTATGGAAAAGTGCTGTTGATGTTATGGAGCAGGTCGTGGACACCGTCAGTCTAACTGTCAAAGCAGTATGTCCCATACCTTTCTTCTCTACTATTCACCGAGCTGACTGTCCCTCAGCATGCCAGATCGGCATGGACTCAGCTCTCCAACATTCCCGAGGTGATCGCCCTTACCCCGTTGGATGAAATAGGACGCTCACCGTTGTTTTTTTGGCTCGTTGGCAGCACTTGGTACACCAGTTACAGCATGACGACAACTTCCGATCACTACTCGAGGCGATACTGAACGCATTTGAATTTGAAAATAAGGATGTTTTGAAGAACATCCAACCAGCATCAATGCAAGCAAATATTCTCAATGAGATGCTGCAGTGCGTCTCCGAATGTGCCAATTCTATCAAACCGTACGCGTTTGCCGTTGGATTGAATACCAAGACGGATGCTCAACTCAGTACGTTATCCTGACCTGACCTCTCTCATCGCCTCTCATCAACATGTGATTTTCAGCAAAGCTGGCTTCGAACAATGTCGAACGCCTCCGCAAGGCCGTCGTCCAACTACGAGATCTACGAGGACGATTCCCCACAGATGTTGCTGTCCCCGCTGTCGCTCCTGTCCCTAAAATGCGAAACGATGTGAGAACACAGGAAACGGATACGTCGAATCAAGCATCGGATACTGGTACGTCATTATGATAGTCACAAAGCCATCGATCTTCGGTTTAACAAGAGTAAAATAGAATTGAATGCAATAATCGGGGAAAGCCCTCTTTTGGGAGGATGGCGATTCAAAGATAGGCAGGGGTGCCATCCAGGCACACGCAAACATTTCTTGGACCACATCGTCGAGTGGGTCAAGAATCCCGAATCCGACCGCGGCCTCCTTCTCCTTGGCCAGGCAGGCACAGGAAAGTCCTCAATTGCGCATGAGATCGCACTTCACTTCGACGAGACGTATCTCGGTTCATATGTTGCTTTTGTGCGGAAGGAGAAAGCCAAGGAGTCCAACGACGAGGCTTATCATTTCTTTACGACGCTTGCCCGCGGCCTCTCCGATCGCTATCCTCAGTTCAAGCGCGCGCTCAAGAGGGCCATTGCAAGTGATCCGTCTTTTGGGACTACCCGAGATCCTCGTAGACTTTTTACACGGCTCCTCGTTAACCCACTCAAGAGCGTACCACTCGATGATCCAACCCTCATCGTCATCGATGGTTTAGACGAGAGTGGTATCACAATTGGCGGAAATGCACTGCATACGTTTCTTGCCCAACGACTCGTCGACCTCCCGCCGAACGTTCGAATTCTCATCACGTCGAGGTCGGAAGATGACATCGAACAGGCATTCGCCGACGCGCGGTCCGTCCATACACTGTATATGGATGACGTCCTCCTGGCTGCCGGTACGGAACAAGATATTGGCTTGTATATTCAGAGCAAGCTCCGCAAGGACGTATTCAAAGACCATGGTAGCAAGCTAGTGCAGGCGTCAGAGGGCTTGTTTCAGTGGGCGGCCGTTGCATGTGGTTTCATAAACAGCCGTGCCAGTCTTGGCCTTGGCTTCAACGAGTGTATACAGCGCCTGTTGAGACCCTCTCGAGGTCTCAGCGGTGAAGGTCCGCTGGACGACTTGTACGAAGAAGTCCTCCAAGGATATTTTGATTCAGATGAAGCTCAAGTTCTGTTTCGGTCCATCATGGGACAACTTTTTGCTGCAGTTGAACCACTCTCCATCAAGTCATTGATTTCTCTGCGACAGCATGCACCCTCTGTCCACCCTGAAAATCCCGACCTGGTCGTCAGAATTCTCCGCTGCCTCGGCTCGCTGCTGAGTAGCGTCACTTCCCATGATCAAACGCGCCCCATCGTTCCCCTCCATACATCATTCCGTGACTTTCTGACTAGTAAGACAAGCAACGTGTTTTATGTCGACCTTACGGACGCCCACCATGATTTGTCACATTCCTGCCTTGGTTTGATGCTCGATGGCCTCAAATTCAATATCTGCAGACTCGAGTCGTCATATCTCGCCAACAGCGACGTCCCAGACTTGGAATCCCGAATCGCCAAATATATCCCGTCTGCTCTACAATATTCTTGTATTTACTGGAGCGATCATTTGCGCCGTCTTGCCTTCGATCACGAGGTCCTCAAGAAGGTTCGATTGCTCCTCGAAACCAAGTTTCTGTTTTGGCTGGAGGTGCTTAGTGTCAAGAAGAGTGTCGGCGTTGGTTCACGAGCATTGTCATCCCTGTCGGCATGGTTGCTGCGAGAGGTATGTACACCGCATATTTGAATATGACATGTAGTGACATGAGCGTGGAATCGCAATAGCGTTCACAAACGGAAGTGAAGAATTTGTTGGGATTGGTGAAGGATGCATCTTCATTCGTGCGGTATTTCGGAATGGCGGTGGCTCGAAGTGCACCACATATCTACGTCTCTGCCCTGCCTTTCGCGCCAGCCACTTCCCGGATCCTTCATCAATACCTTCCCCAATTTCCTCGGACACTGAGGTTGGAACGCGGGCAGTTGTCGCATTGGCCTGAATTGGAAATGACGATTGAGGCACATGACAAAATTGTCAATTGTGTTGCATTCTCGCCGGACGGGGAACGGATCGCGTCGGGCTCGGATGATGAAACGATTCGGGTGTGGGATGCCATAACAGGACATATTATAGCGGGCCCGTTTACTGGACACACCGATTATGTTACATCTGTTGCATTCTCACCAGACGGGAAGCGGATTGCATCGGGCTCGGATGATGACACGATCCGGGTGTGGGATGCCACAACAGGTCAGATTATAGTGGCCCCATTTACTGGACACACCGATTGGGTCAGATCTGTTGCATTCTCACCAGATGGGGAGCGTATCGCATCGGGCTCTCAAGATCACACGATTCGGGTGTGGGATGCCACAACAGGACAGATTATAGCCGACCCGTTTACTGGACACACCGATTATGTTACATCTGTTGCATTCTCACCAGATGGGGAGCGGATCGCATCGGGCTCGGATGATGAAACGATTCGGGTGTGGGATGCCACAACAGGACAGATTATAGCCGACCCGTTTACTGGACACACCGATTCGGTTTACTCTGTTGCATTCTCACCAGACGGGGAGCGCATTGCATCGGGCTCGGATGATGAAACGATTCGGGTGTGGGATGCCACAACAGGACAGATTATAGCGGGCCCGTTTACTGGACACACCTCTTCAGTCTCATCTGTTGCATTCTCACCAGACGGGGAGCGGATCGCATCGGGCTCTTA
>QLPA01003304.1:0-10371 GCA_003313945.1 Lactifluus pinguis | reverse complement strand
CCAGTCTGGCCAACTTCAAGCTGG
Source organism: Lactifluus pinguis (assembly GCA_003313945.1). Classification (NCBI taxonomy): domain Eukaryota; kingdom Fungi; phylum Basidiomycota; class Agaricomycetes; order Russulales; family Russulaceae; genus Lactifluus; species Lactifluus pinguis. The sequence goes on along the minus strand of QLPA01003304.1, from coordinate 10,347 downwards.
TGAAGGGAATTCTTCACTCTGTACTTGGTCCGAGCAATGGACAGGCTAGCCCTCTGCCAGAGGTCATCGTAATACCAAAGCCTGCTGGTCCGCGTCGAGTACTCACCGCGCTGCACACGGCTGCCACCAAACCAATAGTGGAGCCTTCCTTCTCACCTATCGCAACCTCGCCAATCAGCCCAGCGTTGTACCCTGCCGCGTCCTACTTGCACCAAAATGTCAGTCTAAAGTCACCCATGACTCGGCCGTCCAGTAGCCCGCGAAGTGTCTCGTATCAATCAATGCGCTCGCCAAGGGCTTCCGTCGAGCCCGGATTTGACACCTTCCCCTTGCCACCATCACCACTAGGGCTTTCTGAAGGGATGGACTACTTTTCACAAGCCGCAGAGAAACTGGGCTCGTCTTCCTCCTCCGGACTAGTCATACAGAGTCCCAACGGCCAACCGCAAGGTATCTTCTTTCACCCTCCGCGTTCGCGCAGCTCTCGGCCGAGCTCCCACAGCGTGAGTGTCGAAAGCGGCGTGCCGGCCTGTTCACGTGGTGGTGGCCGAAGACGCTCGGATACGGCCGAGCGGACACGCCCGGTCACCTTCCTCAGCTTTCCCGGTACGTTACAACAGCGACGTGGTCAGACACCCCAGACCACCCTTGATTCTGGACGTTCGAGTGTGTCACAACCCTTGACGGCAATCCCTGATGATGAGGCCGTCGCGACGTCCGCGATGAGCGTGGCTGCCGGGACGTCCGCGGGACCACGTCAGGCGAAGCGAGGCGGTACAGTCGACGTCCTCCGTAAGACTGCGTCACCTCCCTCGTCCCCGCGGACATCTTCAATGAACGTCGTCGTCAAGTCACCCTCAGTGAAACGAGGCTCGGGACCGCGTCGCCAACAAAGTGAGAAGGGTTCATTCCCTTCATCTCCGATGAAGAAAGCGAAACCGTCAGAGCCTAGCATCGTCCCCCCAATCAGCGTTCTCATCGTTGAAGGTGTGCTGTCCCTTTATGTTTCAGCGTATTGTGGCTGAGCGCGTGGTAGATAACCCTATCAATCAGACACTCCTTTCTACTTTTATGAGAAAAAAGAAGATAAAATACGACATCGCCAAGAATGGTGAAGAGGCTGTCGAAAAGTGGAGGACTGGCAGGTTCCATCTTATCTTGGTGGGTTCCCGTTCCCGTCCGGGGTGGTTGCACTTTCTCACGGATGGGGTTCAGATGGATATTCAAATGCCTGTCATGGACGGCATCTCCGCGACCAAGGAGATCCGCCGATTGGAAAAGTTGAATTCATCGCAAGGGTATCCCGGAACACCTCAGACGGAAGGTCAGCGCACTCCGTCGGACGTCTCGAATGATTCCCGGGTATCCTCGAGCCCCTTCCGCTCCTCTGTCATCATTGTGGCGTTGACTGCGTCATCGTTGCAATCAGACAGGGTCGCTGCGCTGGCGGCCGGATGCAACGATTTCCTGACAAAGCCGGTGTCACTGGAATGGCTCAATAGCAAAATAATCGAGTGGGGATCTATCAAGGCCTTGCAGATGTTCGCAGACAGCCGGCCAGATTTCGTCAAGTCGGTGTCAGCCGGTCAGGCAGTGCAGGCCCAGAACATTGCACGCCGGTTACACATGCCAGAAGGGAGAGTGTCTCCTTCACCCAGCCGGAAGCCAGGAGTAGGTTCCACATCGACACCATCAAGTTCAGATGATTCGACGCTACTGGGCAAGTCTACGCCCTCACTTTTATACAAGTCATTTCATGAGACTCTAAACGGGGCATCGGAATCCATTACTAGTCAGTTACCGATATTTCTCCGCTCCTCTTCACAAATAGTGACCGATCAATTTTTAGCTCCCCTCCGTGGGAACGCAAAGGGTGATGACCCTTCTTTCCTTCCATTTTTTCCTTACCCTGCTGACAAGTGACCCATTAGATCCCGTCACTTCTGGGGATACGTTACGTTCTAGCGGCGTCACTCGTTAGTCACCCTTTTAACTTTCCTTGAATAGGTGTGTTCACACGGACCGGGCTTCAGCGCCTGGGGACATCTCAGGCTCTTCACATGAACAAGAGGAGGGCGTAAGGCAGCAGCGATGATGGTATTGGGCGATCTTTGGAGTAGTATCACCCTTCACTCTCACAATTTCAGTGTATCTGAAGGTCGCCGGGTTTTTTTGGGAGATGTTCTGACTGGGTTATTTTTTTTGTTTTCTGTTTTTTTTTTGGGATGTTTGTTGTAGGCAGTTATTTTGCTTGGATTGGATTTCACACGGCCGGCTGAGATTCTGAATGGAAGATCTGCTATCAATTGGCTAAAAGTAGGGTTCGTCGGTCGGTCCTTTCCGTTGCCGGTCGCTGTTTGTGAGCGGATCGGTTGTCAAAACGAAAGCTCAGCGGTGCTCGGCCGTTCGACTGCGGTAGTCGAGTTACCGTTAACGGGGTTCGCGCCCTCTTACCTCTCAACGCAAAACATGCCTCAAGGAAAAAAGAGGCGGTGCAGCACGTTGAAAGCCACGCTGAACGAGCGCGCTAACTTTACTCAATGTGATTCCCTCTGATATGACTGCGCTACGCACAAGCGGTCCGTGTCCTCTTTTTAAAACCCAGCGAGTGTGGGAGACACTTCTTGTTGTCCCTTTCCCCATTTCCCCCAGCCTCTCTCACCTTTCTCCTTATACCTTCAAATCCTTGCTCATCATCCTTTACCTTTTCTATGAGCCATGAACGGCTCTGTACACGACCCTCACGCACACAAGCGTACTTCTATCAACGAACTTCTCAATCCCGTCGCATCATCCGCGATTGAACATGGCATCCCCCATCAGTCCCCGCCCTATTCTAACGGCAATTATCCCCAAAATACATCCTATACACATCCATCAATGCCGCCCCCGCCACATCATAGGGCGGCGAACGGCACAGCCTACAAACTTAATCCAGCCAGTTGGGACGGAAATGATCACGATAGGCAACGAGTGGAACACATGCCCCCTCCTCGAGGTTATGCGCCCGGGGCAGTGCCCCCTCACGGCCTCTATCCGGAATATCATTCACACGTCCCCCGCTCCCAGGAAGAAAGCTTTTCCGAGCCCCCCGTTTGGCCGAGTCCACCTGGACGCGTGGATTCCTTGTCCACTTACGGTTCACCTACATACTCTGACGAGCGTACACGTGTGTAATCCTCCTTTAAAGCCACTTATCCACTAACTTTGTCAACCCCCCCAGCGATCCCAAGTGACCCTTCCGCCTCAAACTCTTCATCTTCTTCCTATCCCTCTAGACCCGATTCTGCCACGTATCATCGCCAAGATCTTTCCCATCCAGGTTATGTACAACGACCTCCCCAGGGACATACAATCATAGGTATGTGTGGATGTCCCCATCTCTCTTGTCCTCAACTTCATCTCGCCCGTTTTTTGCGACTTTTTCAGCAGGCCCCTGGTCACATCATGGCCGCCCTTCCCCAGCGATTCCCGGTATGCGCGGACTCGGGGAGCATCCACATCCACAACATCCACACTTGCCACCGCCGGCATACATGCACCCCGCATACTACCAACCTATCCCCCACCCAGGCATGGTTTATTCATACATGGCATATCCAGCACCACCACCCCCTACTGCATCTCCAGCTGATCTACCTTCGCGCAAACGCGCTGTCCCAGACGAAGCACAGAACTCGAGGAGTAAGCGCAAACGGCCGAATGCTAGGGATGCGGTCGAAGGTGAGTGACGCGTGTTTCAGTGGCAATGTGTTTTGCCTCATGTTTTTTTTCTAACCCAACTGTCCCAGCAAACGGATCACGGCGTGGGTACAATGCGAATAAACGGACACAGGCTGCGCAGATTGCTGCTCAAAACGGTATGCTGTGTCCTAGGCTTCCGTTTTGAGTACTCTTTTGGGTTTACCCACCTTCCCCTTTCCCATTATAGCCCAACTTCAGGCGTATACACCCGGATCGGGTCAGAACACGAGTGATAATCGGTCATCGGCGACTGATCGTGAGCGCTCCAATGATTAGGGTTCTTACCTCATCTGACGCCCATATCACGTTAGGCACCTTGCGGGCAGGAACGGAAAGCTCAACAGGATCAGGGACTGAAGCAACTGGACCGTTACATCCCGAGTTGCAGTTTGCGCGGTGCATGTCGAACCGATACAAGACGGAAACTTTTCCACGATGCGTGTCCTGTACGCGCCGCTGGGCTGGAGACACGTGTCGGTTCCAGGGTATCCGATTTTTCCTCAAAGATGAAAAGCAGAATATTGTCGGTGTCAGCTTCGTCGAGAACCAAAAGGCTGATTCGCCGAGCATGAAGTTCCCAACACGGTGGAATCGTCCCCTCGACTCGGTGTTCATCAAGGAGATCAAGGTATGGCTTTCCCCAAGTCCTCGCGCGTAGTTGCCAGTTCACAAACGATCTTTGTAAGATCACGGTTGCTCGTGCACTTCTTCCAACATTAAAGGAAGAACAAGAACACCTCCGTAAGCCAGAAATCATACGCAGACCCCGGGACAGCGACGTGCGCGCGACTTGTGGTATGCCACCACGCTTATCTCTAGTCTCCGCTGTGATCTGATTGTTATCAGATACTTGCATGACATCAATATTTTCATCATCATGGATGTGTAGGCTCTGCGGACGCGAGGCATGCGCGGAATGTTTTTCCAAGGTTCGCGAGCTGACACAATACCGAGCTGGTGCCAGCGACAGCGAGATTGCTGCACTCCAAGCGAAACGCGAGTCACACGCCCACACGAACCCATTCTTTCTCTCCTGCACGCGTCGGAATGAACACCAGTACTCTGACTTTTCGCCCATGTCGCGATTCGACAAGACTGAGCTGGAAGAGGTCATAAAAAGCATGGAAAAGCTAATTCAAGAGGAAGCAGCGATCACTCTCGAACCTGCTACAGAGCTATCTTCATCAGATAGAGTTGTAGGAGGATCAGAGGCGGCACCCAACACGGTGCAACATCGACCCACTTCACCAGAAAAGGGATTACCCTCGACAGGAGGTTCAACAGGAGGACATGGTCCTCCCCCTGACTCAGTAAGTGTCACTTGGGTAAAATTGGCCTGTTGTATATCTGATGATGACGTTTAGAACACGTCTCCATTGGGTGTGGTGAAGGCGACCGGAGGATTGACCGTGTCTGATCCTGTGGCGTCGTCGGCACATTCTCTGGAGACGACCCCCCTGAATGGAGCGACAACGAACGGACATGCGGAAGTTGAGGACTCGTCGGGAATCCCATCACACCCAACAAAAAGTTACACCACGAATGAGCTAACAGATTCAGAGTTTCGACGAGCGTGGTCACAAGGTGCGCCATTAGTAGTGACTGGCCTGACGGAGAAGTTCGGTTCTCGATGGCGTCCTGAGCACTTCCGCGAGAAGCACGGCTCACAAACGTGCTCTATTGTGGAATGCCAGACGGATGCGAACAAGCGGGTGACGGTTGGAGAATTTTTCGGGTATTTTGGCAAATACGAAGGTCGGACGGATATCTGGAAGCTGAAGGATTGGCCATCGAGCTCGGACTTCAAGACAGCTCTACCAGAGTTATACGAAGAGTTTCAAAAGGGGGTGCCAATGCCTAATTTCTGTCGAAGGGACGGAGTGCTAAACATTGCGTCACACTTTCCGTCGAATACGGTCATGCCAGATCTTGGTACGTGTGACTGTCTCTTGTTCTTTATAGCGTTGATGAGGTTTTTGGCAAAGGACCGAAAATGTACATTGCACTGGGGACGACTGACGAAGAAGGATCGAAGGGGTCTACGCGGCTTCACATGGACATGGCTGACGTGGTGAACATCATGGTACACGCCGAAGAGCGAGCAGATGGGTCACCGGGAGTAGCTGTCTGGGACTTGTTCCGTGCAGAAGATGCCGACAGGCTACGGAGGTTCCTTAAACGACGGTTTGGAATGAATGGACAGCACGACCCGATCTTATCGCAGCAGTATTACCTGGACGCTGCTCTACGAAAGGAGTTGTATGATGACTATGGGATCAAGAGTCATCGTGTATATCAGCGTCCGGGTGAAGCGGTGTTTATTCCCGCTGGATGTGCACATCAGGTACGTATATCTACGTAGATTAAATTGATGGTGATGATAATTTATTTTTTCTTCTTTTAGGTCGCGAATTTGGCCGATTGTGTCAAGGTTGCAGTTGACTTTGTCAGCCCGAAGAACATTGCACGTTGCGAAAAGTTGACAGGGGAATTCCGGGAGCAGAATCAGAGCATGGTTTGGAAAGAGGATAGTTTACAGCTTCGTACGATGATGTGGTTCGCTTGGTTGTCATGCACGAGACAGGAGGAGGAGATCGATGATTGAGATTTAAATAAATAAATTATGGGTGATGATGATGTCATGAAATTAAAATAGCCGAAAATCGCGATTAGTGCGTGGCCTTGAAAAGGGCATTCATGTATGCATTGCTTTACTTTAATCAAAACCGTGACAGTTACGAATGCCAAAGCCAACTCTATACCAATCCTTACTTGGTCTCCCCTCACAGAGCTACAGATTTCCATCTAGAAAGGATTATTATTCGGCTAAAAGCGAACTTTTACTTGCGGCATCGCTCGGTAATATCGAACAGAGGACATCGCTGGCCGAAGGAAGCAGGAGCGAGCACGGTCGAGGCTCATCGGCCAGTCGGCCGTCATCCAATGGGGAGATTCATCCACCTCGGAATGACCACAAAATAATAACGTCAGATGATGAATTTAACTCGTCTGATTCTCCCGACGACGACGATTCTTCTGACGACGACCTATTTTATACTCCTCTTTCTTCTCCTCCTACATCCATGTTCATCCCCACAGACGATCTCCCTCTCCCCCTACTTCATCCTTCCGATGACAAGGCTTCCTCTTCCTCTTCTTCCTCTTCTTCCTCTTCCCATTCCCTTTTATCCTGCTCAACTCCACCTACCTCAGATGAGCTCCACTCTCTGCTTGCTGCTACTCCCAAACGGCCCCTCACTCCGTCTCGTCCAAAACGCATCTCGCCTCCACCCAAGTCGTACACTTACACAGATGAGGACTGGGCGAGGGAAATCCGCTGGCTAGTAAAGCCATCGCCCTCTTCTTCAAACTCTGCCTCCAAGCGACGCGCATCACTGAGTGCTTTGCATTCCGCAGCCGTCCCCCGTCCGAGGCCGCGAACAGTTTGCCATCGTTCGCATACAACTCGGCGCATGACCGCCTTGCTCGAAGAAGATGAAGACCCGACGGACGATCACCATCGTCTCTCGACGGCTTCGTCCCATACGAGGGGACATAGGCCCCCGTCGCGTAGCAGCGTTATCGCCGGCCCGAGCAATTCCAACGATTTCCGACCCATCTCGCTCAGCTCCCGAGTTGTAGAGCTTCCCCAGTTTCCTACGACTGCCGCTCCTCCGCCCGCACCGGGCTATACGACGCTCTCCCTACCCCGCGCCTCATACCACCCAGAGGACTGGCGTACTCTTGGCGGTGGACACGTCGATCTACCCCGCGATGGCCGTGCACAACTTACCATGGTGTCCATGGAGGTCGTCCGCGGCGTAGCCTCGGCATCTTTATTACCTTCTAGCTTCCGCAGTCGTAACTCGGCCCCGCGGTCGCTTCAGAAGAAGCACGACCTAGGTGGTGCCCTTGCTCTTACATCCCATAGACCGCCACCGTCATTCGTTCCCAATTCAGATGTCTTGATCCACGTTCACGCGGTCGGCCTCGAAGGGCTTGACAGGCAAATCATTCTTGACAGGCTCGCTGCAAGCGAAGCAGGCGGAAAGAGCGCCATCGGCTTCGTCCCCGGTCGCAGTGTCCTAGGACGGGTTGTCGAGTGTGGATTGGAAGTTTCAAGGGACACGTTGAAAAAGGGGGAGTGGGTTATCGGCTTGCTTGACGCAAAGAAGGTCCGTTATCACCGGAACTGTCCAACAAACCCGACTCCTATCATATTGACTACCTATTTTTCCCTCCCCACAGTGCGGCGCTCTTTCCGAATTTGTTCTCCTCAACCGACACCGTGTGCATAGCGCCCCACAGCCCAGCGTTCCCACGCTGTCCCCCACCGCAATTACTTCGTCTCCGAGTAACTCTGCGCCTTCCTTTTCCTTCGAGTCTCTGGCCCTTCTTCCGCCTCTGGGCGTCCCAGCCTATCGTGCCATCCGCACGTATACTGCCTCCAAATCGCCGTTATCATCGGGCAGCGGTACTGCTCTTGTGCTTCGCGGGCAAGATGGCGCCGGGGGGTTTGCTACCCTCATGTTACGCGCCATTGGCGTGAACGTCATTGTCCAGGTCGACCCTCTCGTCGTCGATCTTGACCCTTCTACCGTCTCTGAACCCCAGATGCTCTTCTCCCCTGAAGATGACAAGGCCCTCGGGACCAGCGCCCCACGAAAGCTATTGGAGGTGTGTGCCCGCCTGCGTGCATGGGGAGTCGAAGGTATCTGCGTTGGTGCACCGCTGGACGTGCTCCACACGCTCAACGTTGACGTTGACTTTGTACTCGACACGATCGGCGGTCGCGAGATCTGGCAGGCGGCACGTATCCTCCTCGCGTGCGGCACACCATCGCGTGGCCCAGCGCAATTCACGACTATCGTTGGAGACAATGGCTCGGGAAAGGCAGTGCCGACCGCTCAGGACCACTGGCGCGCCGGTGTGCTAAGCCTCAAGCGCGCCATGACGATTAGTCGAGGTGGTGGCGGTAGCCTGAGCATAGGACGGTCGCGAGGGAAGGTTAGGGGCAAGCTACCCAACATGCCCAACTCCAACAACTCCAACACTCCCACAGCAGCACGCATTAGTACGATTACGACGGCCACATTCCCGTGGTCCTCGAACCGGACTTCGACACCGACCGCAACAACGCCCGCCACGGCTACGGCCACGCGGATGGTAGGCTACTCGTGGGTGTGTTGCACCGCAGACGTAGATTTTGAAGGCTGCGACGTGCGCGACGCCCTTGCGGCGCTGCTAGACATGCCCGCGCTGGAACGTACGCCTCCGGACGCGCTGCTCGGCCTTGGAGGCGAGTATGGCGCAGGACGCGTGTTGCCGTTTGAGCGCGCCGCAGAATTGTTGAGTGGTGCGCTACTCGAAGGCGGTGGTACCGCCGTAGTCCGCGTCGTCTCGTGATTCAACCACCTCCCTCCATTTTTTTTTCTTGGACCGATTTCTTCCTCGCATCATGGACGAGCTCTTTCTGCTACTGCTTCAACCTCAAGCAACAATCTCGATCGGTCGCGCGTGGTTGTGGGTACTGCATAGTTCCCAACAACCCCCATTAGAAACCCCGATCTCTTCTGTTTCTTTTTATAAACCTGCAAGTCGTCGATTGTTATCCCATATGGATCTCGCTGCATGTATACATTGTTGTTTTTTTTTTTTTTTGCGCAGCGATGTTCGGGTACATCATAGAATGTTGCGATCTGTAGCTTTTTTTGACCAGCCACGATTATTCTTATGCTTCCATCACGACTCTTACGCACGCAAACGGACTTGCAATTTACTTTTTCTTGCTCTTCTTTCCCAAACCTCTCCTCCCATGTCCCATTATGTACACATTCTCACGTATTTGCTTGGACAACTTGAGATGAAACGAAAAGGAAAGAATAGCGACCGTGATGTATATTGTTATCATTATCTATCTACCTACCCCACGGACGTTTTTTTTCTTATATGACCTCTTCCTAATTATCGAAAGAATTGACTAAAATCGTACGGGCTTTCCTCATCACCTGCTTGCCTTTGTCGCTTCTTTTTCTCCGCCGCCGCGGCTACAGCCACCCTCGGCACATTCGCGGCGAGTTTCCGACTCGTCGTGTCAAATTTTGGTTTGCGGTGACGTTGAGCCGGTGCCGTTGCCGATGCCGATGTTGCTATTGGTTCTATAGTTGCTCGTATGGGTTGCGGCGCATGTGCTAGCTGTTTGGTCTTTTTGATTGTTGCTTCTAGCGTGTTGGTAGTAGTACTAGGATGCGCCGGTCTTTTGGGAATGGGGTCACTCTTTTTTGCCATCATTGGGGGGGAAGGAGGGGGTTGGCACGTTCAGTGTGGAGTTTTTTTTTTTTTGGGTGGTAAATATACGTTACCTGCTGTATTGCGGTGCTGCGGCGGCGTTCCTTCGACTTCGACGATAATGAAAAAGAAGAAGGTGGGGTAGTGGCGGTGGCGGTGGTAGTGGTAGTGGTAGCGTCGGGTGCCGCGGACAGAGCAAAGCTTACTCTTTTTTTTGTCGGCCGCGGTGGTGGTGGGGGTCGTTCCATTCGGAGGTTTGGCTCTTTGCGTTTGCGCTTTCGAGCGGAGGAAGTCCACGTGGTCGATCGTTCTACT
>QLPA01003296.1:0-17905 GCA_003313945.1 Lactifluus pinguis | reverse complement strand
ATTCTCTCCATATTGGACCGGTTCTGCCAGCCGATAGAGATCAAATACATTGAGAAGCACGTCGTCGTTGAAGATATGTATAGATGAGCCGGAGTATCTTGTATTGCTGTCGAGTCCTAATCTTTACGTTTGTGAACAGATTAGGAAATACAAAGATTTCGAACTGCTTACCATGACGTCGGCTGAGCGTTCTAATGAGGGGGGGATCAATTACGGTAGAGCAGCAAACAGACATTTTCAGGGAGGTGAGTAATGACTTGGACGTGCCAGTGATCGAAGCGTTCACGGTGTAGCAATGACGGTAGTGGGCATGGGGGATGCTTAGGCGCTGAGCTGTATCCAGAATTAGCATGTTCAAGTTCATATGCTTGCCACGTGCGCATGGCAATTGAAGCCGAATCTCATCGTCTATGAACCGTTCAAGAAGTTACAAAAACTGCCCACTGACACTTCTGTGAACACATTCTACGCAAAATTTCGAGCGCGTGTCTGCGGAGCGCTGACGAGCGGCCCACAAAGATTGACTTACCGACCTGATACAGCAGATGTAATTTGTTGGCGTCCGTTGTCTCTTCTCCCAACGACTCGGATGACCAGCAAAGCACACGTGGTGGTGACTCTTTGGCTCTTAGAAGGATCGCACTGGCAGACGCTCCGCACCTACCCATGACTTTTGGCCCGAGAGATTCGATCGCTGGCGTGGCGAGTCTCCCGCTCCCGGGCCGCTCGAGTTGAGGCTCTGGCAGGTCCTCCCGGTGCGTGAGGAGAGCATTCCGTCCTTGGATATGGGGCTGTACCGCATCGTTGACCCGTCGTTAGTTTCGGCATTCAATACGCACTGCGGTGCCATGCCTGACTCTGGTCGCTGGTCGCTGGGTGGTAGCAACTGCATCCCCACACATGCCAGACGATGACAATGTCATGATATATTCAGTTAAATAGGGTACATGACATTATGTAGGAATTCGGAATCTCTCTTCTCCAAAAGCCTCTTCATCCGCTATGAAGAGGGTATCACATCCAAACATCCACAAGATCCCTGAAGCCTGAAGGACGATGTATGCTGTGAGACACCACCACTAGACGGCGGGGTCATAGGGTGCTAGCCAGGTTCTGTAAAGGACGAATAAGAGCGACTAAGATACCAACGAACCGCACTATAGCACCCGCCAACTTCTGCCAGCGCCAGGTGCGGTCCCCATTGCCATCGTCAAAACCTTGTTGCGTCGTGCCGCCCACCGATCACAGTCATACTTCTGCGAGATGCCATCCACGTCGCCAATACGTGTGCAGTCGAGGTATCCCTGGCGCCAGAGCTGGATGATGTATGCGTGGCATGTGAGTTGTGGGGCATAGAGCGTGAGCGGGGTGTGTTAGTTATGTTAAGGGTAGAGGTACAGCGACGGGAAATGGTGGGAAGAAAGGAAAGATGCGATACAACTAAAGCCGGTCTATTTGAAAAGAGAAGTACGCGCGGCAGGCTCGATATTCCGACATCGCCTAGGATGTCTGCAGCCGCCGCCTCGATGATCCACTCGTCCGCCAAAGTGAGGGGTTTTGTGAGTACAGTCCAGCATTGAACGGAAGATGTACACCTTCGAATCCTGTGAAAGAGACGAAAGGGACACGACATCTTTCATCTTGAGTCCAGGAAGGTGCCTACCAAAACGCCGCCATCTTCGTCATTCCACGTGAAAGATAGACTGACCCGTTTTCGAGTTACCCCCGTATACCCACATATACATGAGGTACCTGAACCTCCCCTCCACAAGCTTGAACCCAAGGGCGACGAGCGCCGCCACGGTCAGAACGAGTCAACCAAGCGGCGTACAGCAGTATCGCTGGATGGAGCACGACTTCAAGCTCCGCAGGATTCGCAAGATACGCACAGGTGGTCACACGGCGGGATTCCTCTTCATGGAGCTCAGAAAGATGGGCAGAAATATCCGATAGATGGGTTGAGCTCAACGTACAAAAATTCAAAAAAAAAAAGTGACAGACGCACCCACGGGTATTCTATCGATATTATTGGTAGACAATTTGATACCCATATCGCGCTCCAGCTCCATGCTATTCATATTTGAGCCGATACTATTCTTTCCCGTTACCTGCATCACGCATACATTTGTCTCAGCGCCGGCGGTGAAAAGAAGGATGGATGGAGAAAAAACAGACCTTGTGGTTGTCACGTATCCTGCCAGTGGTATAAAATGCGTCCAGCAAGTGTTGTTTTTCCAGAGTCTATGTGTCGATGTTACGGGGAGGTTTTATGTTCGTAGCAGTGCAGGTATGAGGCATGGTGACGGAGAACGAAGAGACGAGGGACGACACAAGTGACACCAGGACATCACGTGATTGAAAGTTGCTAATAACTGAACAAGAGACGCTGGCTGACACTGACAATTGTGGCCTACGTGTAGATCTATCACGGGGACGTGCTATATATCCAACCTCAAGTCATAGTTAGACAGTCCAAGGAACAAACGAGAACTAGATTATGACATAGAGTGCGGTTATAACTACCTTAATGCTACAATTTAATTAAGTGGTCATCATAAACACGGCAGCTGATATGAGAGTGAGCGCTTAGTGAGATATTCACATTTATACTGAGACGCACTCTGTTCCACCACGCTTTGTTGCAATCGCATCGATAGTTAAAATCTGTCACGGGTTGAGCGCAATTAAGACATGGGTAGTTGTGTCGAGACATACTTCGATCCACCAAGTAGCGCCTAATAGCATCGCCCTCACGCTACAGATACTGAGGTATATGGAATATAGAGGGATCCACCAACCGTAGGCTCACGGGGCGGCCCGATACTTGTCGTTCATTAAGAAATGTGGTATATGCGTCCCGAGCATCGCTTCCTCCAGAATATCCAATCTCCTCAAGATTCGGAAGGAGCTCGAGTGGTGGCCCTCCATTGTCAGATGGTAAGGAATGGAAGATTCTGCTAACGAGTCCATCCTTTACATGAATGGTCTTCGCGTTGGTGAACGGCCTAAGAAGTTCACGCCACTGACTTCGGTCGACGTCGTGGTGCCATCCTGATGGATAATAGTGCTCGTCGTAGCTGAGTGCAACTTGCTCGACAACAGAAAGAACAGGTGAAAGTGTACTAAAGAATTGAACTGCAGATGCTACCTGCATGTCGAGATCTCCGCAGCTGATCTGCAATGTCAAAGGATTGCCCTGCTTCCAAGGGACCGCATGTAAAGAAACGGCAAGCACACGGAAAGCTACCTGGACAACCCTAAGCGTGAGGTTCTCGGATGATTGGATGAACTGGCAAAGGCTTGGAACCATAAAGGGAAGCTGATTTAAAAGATTGACATGAAGGATGCTGAGGGAAGGGGCGCTGATCCGAGAGACGAGGCCTTCCAAATATGTGGCCGTACCTCGGAACAAGAACTGGCGTAGGTTAGGAAGTGTAGTCGTCTGGCGCGACTGCCTTTCAACACCATCGTCGGGGGTAGAGGAATGAAATGTAATGGACAGCCTCTCTAGCTGGAGCATAAGCGAAAGTCGGCTTAGCATATAACTTGGAGGGAAATATGCGGATGCCGGGATATCTGAAAGAATGAGAGTGACAAGGCCGGCAGTGGTTGTGAGTAAAGGTGATCCAATTGGAAGGGAAGCCATCGAAAGTCTGAGATGGCGTAGGTTTGGGGCTTGAAACGTGTCAGGAAGGACAACTTCGGTCCAAGATTGTATGTTCATGTGTTCCAGAACGGGGAATTGATCATCCATGACTGCGACGAACTTCCCCGGATTTGAAATCCAAATGTCGACATGATGCAGGCGATCACGGTGCGAAAGAGCGAGTATTAAACCCGATTTATCTTCTGCTGTTATCTCCCGACCCTTAGTGTGATAATAGACAGTGAGTGGTAGAAGAGGTGAATGTGCGAGCATGTCCGCTACAGGCACACCGACGGTGCAGAGCAGATGAAGGTCGAGCCGGGATGGTGATTCAAGAATAAGATTTCGCCATTGTCGACAAACATGTGCCAGTTTGTACCACCAACGTTGGCGGCGCCATTCAACGTTCAATATATTCTCTTCATATTGGACCGGTTCTGCCAGCCGATGGAGATCAAATATATTGAGAAGGACGTCATCATTGAGGATACGTAGAGGTGGGCGTGAGTTTGTTCTATTGAGAAGCACATCGTCGTTGCGGATACGTATAGGTGAGCGTGAGTGTGTTCTATTGAGAAGCACATCGTCGTTAAGGACACCTATATGTGAGCGTGAGTGTGTTCTATTGAGAAGCACATCATCGTTCAGGATACGTATAGGTGGACCTGAGTGTGTTCTATTGTCGTCGAGTCCTAATCTTTGTCAACAGGCTAAGGATTCGAAGATTTGGAACTGCTTACCGTGATGTTGGCCGAGCCTAGACCTTCTAATGAGGGGAGGACAAAATACGGTAGAACAGCAACCAGGCATTTTTAGGGAGACGAGTAAGGATGTTGATGTGATCGAACAGTGTAGGCCACTTGGATGACTGATGCCGGGCCTGTGTTGCCGGCGCCGTGGTAGGACGCTGACCTATATCCAGGGTTCGATGCTGGCGTCCACCTACCTCATCTTCATCGCCGCCGCCGTCGTCACCTCATCATGAACCCCTTTTTCACACTTTCACGCACCCCTACATTTATATAATATGCGTCCGGATACAGCGCGGACAGGTCATCACTGGTCCACCAACGCCACGTCACGCCGAACACTGGCACATAGTACCTCACAAAAGCGCTACGGATAGGGGACGGACTACAGCTCTGCTAGATGGACATTTTACAGCGTACGTTGTTTCTTCTCCAAAATGATAGCCTGCGAAACCCCCGTTATACAGGTGGTTATGACCGGCCGACCGACCGACTCTGATTCTTGCACGATCATCTGGCGCATGCGGACACCCCCAGCCTGGGCAACATCCCCGAGAGATCGCACGAATCAATACGATCTTGTTTCAGTCATCGCTCCGTACTCCCATGTGGCACCCGCACTCACGAACGCAGGCGGTGAAGAGCGGTGAACATACTATGGGAGACCGGGTTCCTTCTCGACTCGCCTTTCCCCGAGCATGGAGCTGCGTTGGAGCTGCGCATATATCCGGTCCAGTGCCACAACACCAGCTAATGTGGGAGGCTAAGAGCGGACGATGGTCGCTGGCTAGCTGTACCTATTCGTATACTCTACCCATCTGACGGATGTGGAGGCACGAATACATACACATATATCATGATTGTGGTATGTCTTGAGATTATTCTTGAATATTAACATTCACACCCGAATATTTTGACACGGATTTGGTCCAATACCGCACTTTTGTTACCGTCGTTACTAGCACTTTGTCATTCTTAATTTATCACTCCGTTTCTTTTTTTTGTTTTGTGTCAAGAAACTCGTACTGATCATCGCTATCCTTGCCATTTTGCGTTCCCAGCTTCTCCTGGGCCTTTGGCCTTATCCGCAATATCGGAAGTAGAAGCGCTTTTTTCCTGAATGAATGGCCGCGTGTGCCCATGGACGATAACGTGGTCTTTCTATTCGAATTTGACATTCGGATGGTTCATGAATATCTGGGGGTACCAGGACAGCTTGACGAGAATGGCGACGAGAGGTGCTGATGAGGCCGAAATGAGCTGAACTGGTCGCGGACTTGGACGCGCAGGCTCTGCCGCGGCGGTGTCATGTGCGACAATCTCGCGCTTTGTGGGACTTGGGGAAGGATAAAAAGACTTGAGAGACCCTCGCAAGCTGGATTGCCATGGCGGGTTGGGCGTTACTAGTAGATGGGCATCCTGGGATCGCATCGTTCAGGGAAAGAAAAAAAGTCCCGCCATTGTCAAAGACGTCGGTGCTTGGACGCTATATAACTGGCTGAACTTTTAATTAGCAAACGCGGTTGCTCTGTTCATGAGGGTGGCGGAGTACTAGTATCGCTGTTTGCAGTAAACACGCTACGTTCGTAGCAGCTTCAAGTTATAGCGCAGATGCATGCGACAAGAACGAAGAAAAGTGACTGGCTTGTACACAAGGGCAAGAAGAGCAGAGGATGGGAGATGTCTTGGTCAGTACGTTACAAGATAAGACTTGATACGCATTCCAGTTGATACGTGGTAAGCACAAACAGCCGTAGAGTGTACGTAAATACACTGCAAGGACTCGGAAATGACACCGTGCTCGAAACGCGAATAACGATGGCCAACATGTATGGAGAGATAAAATATACTTAGAGTACTATCTGAGGAAGGATATGTGATAGTCATCAAGAACGCATACAACTATCATGATGAAGACTATGATAAACTAGGCCGCTCTGTTGTGATCTTATCAATGACTGAATCTGGTGGTCATCGTGAACAGGAGACTACGCGGGTGTCACGGGGTGAGCGCGATTAAGATATGGGTAATTGTGTCGAGACGTACTTCGATCCACAAAATAGCGTCTAGCGCCGCGGACACTGAGGTATATCGAACATCAAAGGATCCACCAACTGCAGACTCACGGGATGGCCCGATACTTGTCGTTCATTAAGAAATGTGGTAACTGCGTCCCGAGCATCGCTTCCTTCAGAATATCCAATCTCTTCAAGATTCGGAAGGAGCTCGAGTGATGTCTCTCCATCGTCAGATTGTAAGGAACTGAAGATTTCGCTGGTGAGACCATCTTTTACATGAATGGTCCTCACGTTAACGAACAGC
This sequence comes from Lactifluus pinguis, assembly GCA_003313945.1. Classification (NCBI taxonomy): domain Eukaryota; kingdom Fungi; phylum Basidiomycota; class Agaricomycetes; order Russulales; family Russulaceae; genus Lactifluus; species Lactifluus pinguis. The sequence goes on along the minus strand of QLPA01003296.1, from coordinate 11,187 downwards.
CTAAGAAGTTCACGCCATTGTCTTCGGTCGAGATTGTTGGGTTGATAGTGCTCGTCGTAGCTGAGTGCAACTTTTTCGACGACAGAAAGTATTGGTGAAAGTGTACCAAAGAATTGTGCCAAAGGCACTACCCGCGACTCGACATCGGCGCACCTGATCTGCAACGTCGAGGGAGTGTCCGACTTCCAAGGGGCCGCATTTAAGGAAACAGCAACGGCACAGAAGGTTACCTGAACAGCCCTAGATGTGAGGTTCTCGGATGGTTGGATGAACTGCCAGAGGCGGGGAACTGTGAAGGGGAGGCGGGGGTGGTGATTAATAAGATCGACATGAAGGATGCTGAGGGAAGGGGCACTGATCCAAGCAACAAGGCCTTCCAAATATGTGGGCGAACCTAGGAACAAAAACTGGCGTAGGTTAAGAAGTGTAGTCATGTCCGGTGTCTGGTGCGACTGCTCTTCAATATCATGGTAGGGGGGGATAGAGGGAATATAAATAAAACGGATGGACAACCTCTCCAGCTTGGCCATAAGCGAAAGCTGAGTAAGTAAATAACTTTGAGGGAGATAGGCAGATTCAATATCGAGAAACGAGAGAGTGACGAGTCCCGCGGTGGAAGTTGTTAGTAAGGGAGATGGTATCGGGACGGACAGTATGAGATTGCGTAGTTTGGGGGCTTGAAGCGTTACAGGAAGGTCAAATTTGGTCCAAGAATTGATAAACATGGATTCCAGTACGGGGAATCGATCATCCATAACCGTGACGAACTTCTCTACATTTGATATCCAAAGGACAATGTGATGCACGCGATTACGGTGCGAAAGTGCGAGCAATAGACCCGATTCATCTTCTGCTGTCATCTCCTGACCGTGTTTAGTAATGTGATGATAGATGGTGAGTGGTAGAGGTGGTGAATGTGCGAGCATGTCCGCTACGGGCACACCATTGGCGCAGTAGAGATGAAGGTCGAGCCGGGATGGTGATTCAAGGATAATATGTCGCCACAGTCGACAAACATGTGCCAGTTTGTACCACCAACGTTGACGGTCCCATCTGTAGTTCAAAAAGCCATTCTCATCCTCGTATTCTACCGGTTCTGCCAACCGATACAGATGAAATATATTGAGAAGCACGTCATCATTGAGGATGTGGATAGGCGAGCGTCGTCTATCGTTGTTGGGCCCTATTAGTAATTGGCAAGTTTGTGGTCAGGAATAGATCAAAGACACAATGACCACGATTTGGAACTGCGTACGTCGGCCTAGCCTTGTAATGAGGGGAGGATAAATTATGGTAGAACAGCATCCAGGCATTTTCAGAGATGTGAGTAATGACGTGCCAGTGGAGAAGAGCGTAAAACAGTACGCAGGACCGATGCCTCATTGTCGTGGCGGTGGCGGTGTCCTTGGCGTAGACCGGTATCTATATCCAGAATAGCATGCTGGCGTCCGCACACAATACTAGTAGTAAGCGGGCGCTTCTCAAACCGAACTCCCAAGGATTGGACCCGAGAGAGAAGTCGCAGGGATGAAAGGCGACATCCGCGTCTACGTCAGGGTGCTTCGAGTCTGCTGCTCTTGTGGCGCATCTTCTTCTGTCCCTGATACTGACACTAGTACTGCTTAGGCACCCGCACCCGTGACTGCAGGAGAATGACCGATCTACAGGATATGTGAGATGACCGGACCAGCCAAACCCACATACTGTGCATACATTTCTTCTTGAGCCCGATGACAGCTTGCCAATCGCCGCGCCGCTGTCCTCCATTCTAACATCTCGCATACCAGTATGCTGTATGCAGTTGTATAAAATCAGTTTAGAAAAGAGCCAGCGTATCTTGTGTGGGTGTTCAGGAAAGAGGTGCTGTCACGCACGATACTGTAAGCCAAGCAAGGGTGAGGCCGACGAAGAGATCACCGCTAGCCAGTGTTGTCATGACCTAGGTCTGACAGTGTCAGTCAGTTGACACGTGTCAAAGCGGACAAATAGTTCGAGATGTTCGTGACCTGGTCAAGGTCTATACAAAAAAGGAAAGGTTCGTAAATCAGTGCATTTGTCACGCATTTGTCACGCTTTCCGGCCGTGTGACCCTTTGTGTGACCTAGTGTGACTGACTGGAAGTGGGGATGACCAGACTTCGCGACTGTCATTCTCTTTACTTCTTTTGGTATAGTTGCTCATTGACACAGCCTGACACTGTCAACTTTTTTGTCCGCTCGGTTGACATCAAAAGTTCTGACATCCATGACACGTTGTCAGGCTGACACGTACAAACTGCCGCTAGCGGCCCGGAGCTAGCCGATGAGTTGCGCACTTGCTCACTCCTTACGCGCACGCTGGCAGTGGGCGCTGACCTGTACTGTATCCAGAATTGGCCTATCGTCTACCTTCCTCGCCATCTCGTTATGAGCCATACCTCCTTTTCACACACTCAACTACATTTATACGATATGCGCGCGGATACAGGGTAGATAGGTCAATCTCAACCGTTCAAGTGCTATCAACCAGTGGCAACGCGACGTCACGAACACATACCGCTCAATGTTCCACGAATATGGACGGAGAGTCTTACTAGATGGAAGTTTTTGGTGTGCGTTGTTTCTTCTTCCAATGATAACCAGCAGAAAAACGCCGTTAGGTTTTGGCTGCAAGAGGTTGTAAACTGTTTCATACTAGGATGACGTCTTCACTCCGTAGTTCTCCCTATCGCGCCCGCACCCACGAACGCGAGTGAAAAAAAAATTACAGCAGAAGTTCAGAATATGCTATGGAACATCGCGTTCCATCTCGATTCACCTTTCCCAGAGCGTGGAGTGGCTCAAGTATTCGGTCGAGGGCCAAGTCCCCATTTGCCTTGACATGTGTACTTTATACTGTATATGTTGGAAACACATCATAACGAATTTTCTTTCTACGAAGTGAGATTCAAGTTACCCGCACCGACCGCCGCTATCCTTGCCATTCTGCGTTCCCCCGGCCTGTCTGGGGCTTGGCCTTACCCGCAACATTGGAAGTAGAAGCCCCTTCAAGTTCCCTGAATGCCCATGGGCGATTACTTGGTCTTTCTATTCGAATTTGAAGAGGGAGATTCAGGTGGCTCATGAATATGCGGCTGTACCAACCCGGGCCGAAATGAACCGAACTGGTCGCGTACGCGCACTGGCAGGCTCTGTGTAGGACAATCTCACGCTTTGGGGAAGGGGATAAAGACTTGAGAGACGCTCGCAGGAGCTGGCTAATTGGGCGTTAGATGGGGTCGCATCGTTCAGGGAAAAGTTCATCAATTGTAGACTTTAGTGAGCTTCCTGGACATTATACAGGATGAACACGCTCTTTTTCACTAGCAGCTCACCCCTCTGTACCCTCGTTTTATATAGCCTTCCACACGACAAGGTCATGGGGGTCGTGAGTACCGTCAGCTAATTGCAGTAAACATGTGTCACATTCGTAGCACCTTCCTAGAGCAGACGAGTGACTGGCTTGCACGACAGCCTGAACAGCAGAAAACTCCAGATATCTTCGTCAGTACAATACTGCAGAGTATATGTAAAATACATCGCAAGAAATGACACCTTCCTCGAAACACGAACAACGATGGCCAACACGTATCACAATACAAATTATACGTAGAGAATGTGACGAAGGGTACGTCATAGTCATCAAGAAATCATACACCTATGTTGACCTATAAAAGTTAGTTTGGGCCGCTTTGTTGCAACCCCGTCAATGATTAAAATCTGGTGACCATCATGAATAGCCTGAGAAAAGTATGCGGGTGTCACAACGTGAGCGCGATTAAGATATGGGTAGTTGTGTCGAGACGTACTTCGATCCACCAATTAGCGTCTAGCACGGCCCACACGCTACAGATACTGAGGTGTATCGAACTTCGAAGGATCCACCAACCGCAGGCTCACGGGATGGCCCGATACTTGGCGTTCATGAAGGAATCTGACAAGTGCGTCCCAAGCATCGTCTCCTCCATAATATCCAATCTCTTCAAGATTCGGAAGGAGCTCGAGTGGTGGCTCTCCATTGTCAGATTGTAAGGAAGGGAAGATTTTGCTGGTGAGATCATCTTTCACATGAACGGTCTTCACATTGGCGAACGGCCTAACAAGTTCACGCCATTGTCTTCGGCCGACATAGTCGGGCCATTCTGATGGTAGATAGTCCTCTTCATGGCTGAATGCGACATGCTCGACAAAAGAAAGGACAGGTGAAAGTGTACGAAAGAATTGGATAATAGCCGCAACCTGCCAGTCGAGCCTGAGATGTCCGCACCTGAGCTGCAACATCAAGGGAGTGTCCCATTTCCAAGGGACCACATGTAAGGAAATGGCACGCACGCCGAAAGTTACCTGGACGGCCCTAAATGTGAGGCCCTCCGATTGGATGAACCGACAGAGGCGTGGAACCGTAAGAGGGAACTGATGAAAGAGATTGACATGAAGGGTGTTGAGGGAAGGGGCGCTGATCCAAGTAATAAGGCTTTCCAAATATGTGGCCGTACCTCGGAACAAAATCCGGCGTAGGTTAGGAAGGGTGACCATGTCTGGGGTCTGGCACGACTGCCCTTCGACGTCACGGTTGGGGGAATGAAATGTAATGGACAGCCTCTCCAGCTTGGCCATAAGCGAAAGCCGAGTAAGTATATAACTCGGAGGGAAATAGGCAGATGCCGGGATATCGAGTAGCGAGAGAACGACGAGTCCCGCGACACTGGTTGTGAGTAAGGGTGATCCAATTGGAAGGGAAACCGTCCACAATCTGAGACTGCGTAGATTTGGGGCTTGAAATGTGAAAGGAAGGGCCACTTCTGTCTGAGAATCGATATACACGTACTCCAGAACGGAGAATTGGCCATCCATTGCCCTGACGAACTTCTCCACATTTGGGAGCTGGAACAGGTCAACGTGATGCACGCGATCACGGTGTGAAAGTGCGAGCAATAGACCCGATTCGTCTTTTGCTGTTATCCGAGTCCTCCATGTAGTGTAATGGATGGTGAGCGGTAGAGGTGGTGAATGTGCGAGCATATCTGCTACAGGCACACCATTGGTGCAGTAGAGATGAAGGTCGAGTCGGGATGATGACTCAAGAATAATATTTCGCCATAGTCGACAAACGTGGGCCAGTTTGTACCACCAACGTTGACGGCGCCACTCGAAGTTCAACATGCCACCCTCTTCATATTGGTACGGTAGTACTGCCAACCGATAGTGATCCAATATATTGAGAAGCACGTCATCGTTGAGGATGCGTATAGGCGAGCTTGAGAGTCTTCTATTGCTGCCGAGTTCTAATCTTTACGTTTGTGAACAGATCAGAAGCAGAGATCGGAAACTGCTTACCGTCACGGTGACGCCGGCCGAGCCCGGACCGTCTAATGAAGGGAGGATAAAATATGGTAGAGCAACAACCCGGCATTTTCAGGGAGGCGATTAAAGGTGTGGATGTGATTGAATGTTGTTCAGCAATGTGTAGGCCTCATAGATAACGGATGCCTCATTCCTGTGGCGGCGGCGCTGCCAAGGACGGCGCTGACCTATATCCAGGGTTGGACGGCGCTGGCGTCCACCTTCCGCGTCTTCATCATCGCCGCCGTCGTCACCTCATTATGAGCCACTTTTCACACTTTCACGCGCCCCTACATTAATGTAATATCCGTGCGGGTACTACAGCGCAGACAGGTCAGGTCAACACTGGTCCACCAACGCCACGTCACGCCGAAAATTGGCACATACCGCACAAAAACGCCATGAATATGGGACGTACTACGGCTTTGAGAGATGGAGGTTTTACAGCGTGCGTTGTTTCTTCTCCAAATGATAAGCAGTGAAACCACCGTTACACGTGGCAATGACCGACCGACTGACTCTGATTCTTGCAGGATCATCTCGCGCAGTTGGACACGCCCACTGGCAGGATTTGGCCCGAGAGAGGTCGCACGGATCAATGAGATCTTGTTTGAGTCGTTGTTCCGTTCTTTCATGAGGTGCCCGCACCCACGAACGCAAGCGGAGAAGGCGGTGAATAAGCGATGGGAGATTGAGTTGGATCTCGATTCGCCTTTCCCCGAGCGTGGAGCTGCGCAAATATCCGGTCCAGTGCCAAGACCAGCCGTTAGAGTGGGAGGTTGAGAGTGGACGACGGTCGCTGGCTGGCAGTGATCCCCGTACGCACCACAAATCATGATATATTTATTGTTGTCCGCCAGTCAAATGGGTAGAGTACATGAATAGGTATACTTTGAATAGATCATGAAGAATTCTCTTCTCGGGCTCAGCGCTCATCGTTCACACTAAGTCCCCCCTTCCTTAATCCCCGCAACGACCCCTTCTTAACCAAGAATGAATACAAGAGTTATACCCACAGACGATTGCAATGGCAGCTTGAGCGGGAGGCTGTGGTGAGTCAAGGAGGGCGTGAGAAGAGTCCATCGTGGGATATGCTTCAGTTGGCTCACCTTGTATATGCGTGTAGGTCACAGGGACGACGTGCAGGTGCCAACCATAACGTGATTGTTCGCATTGTTCCATATACCCTATATAGATATAGTCGATATCGTCTCCGACATTACTGCATCTCGACGGTGCGCTTCTTCGCAAATGTGGGGTATGTTTACCGAACCCACGCCCACGGTTCGGTGTTGAGCGGAGGATGTACCTCTTCCGAACTGTGAGACAGCCGGACCAGCACCAAGCATACATACATATAAGCAGACGAACATGTATTCACAAAAAACAGAACGTACAAGACTCAGGATGTTCTTCAGTCCGGTGACAGCTTACAGCTCACTGCTATCCCTCGGATTCCCCGTCGGTCTGCATCCCCGGCTTCTCCTGGGCCCTAGCCGGCGGCCGTTCTGTTGGAACCTGAGGGAGAGAGATTCGAGTAGCTCATATATATGCGGGCGTACTACCGCCAGGTTGAAGAAGGGCGACGTATTGACGCGGACAATGAGCCGCGGACTCGCAGGCTCCGCGGCACCATTTTACAACATAGGCAGACGCCATCGAAAGGCGGCTGCATGACAGCATGACAGCGTTCTTTATCACGAAAACCTTGAGAAACGGTCGCTAGCCGCCGGACATCCGTGGTCAGCTGTGCTTGGGCTGGGGTCGCAACGTTCGGGGAAAGGTCCAACAACCGTCATAGACTTCGGTGAGCTGACTGATAAGCTCTGCACGTTTCTAGAGTCAAAAGCTCAAAAATGAATGGGTGATTTTTCGTTGGATTCGAAAATTTGGACGCTGTGGAGGATGATCGTGCCGGTTGGACATTTCACTATCAGAAGAAGTTGCTCACCCCTTTGTACCCTTTGTTATACATACACTTCCACACGACAGTTGATACCTTGATGCTGAACATTTCACGACTGTAGCGGACCTGAGCCAATTCACTTAAAAGAAAGCTCAGACTATGTGGAAAAGACGTACCTATTCATGAGGGTGGCGGAGTATCGTCAGCTGATTGCCGTGGTAACACGTCACATTCATAAAGTTTCCGTGCAGACGCATGTCGACAGGAATGAAGAAAAGAGGAAGGGCATGAAGAGCAGAAAACTCCAGATGTCTTAGTCAGCACATCACGAGATTGCAAGACTTTGATATAGCTTGATAAGTGGTAACTTTGGCACGGTAAATACATCGCAAGGGACACTGTTCTCTAATGCGAATAGCAGTTGGCCAACATGTATAGAAAGACAAAGAATCTGAGGAAGGGTACGTGATAGCCCTTAAGAACTTGAAGGCACATGCCTATGAAGACGAAGAGAAGCTAGTTTGGGACGCTTTGTTGCGATCTCAACAATAATTAAGATCTGGTGGTCACCATGAACAGGAGAGTAGGCAGGTGTCACTGGGTGAGTGCGGTTAAGATATGGATAGTTGTGTCGAGACGTACTTTGATCCACCAATTAACACGTACTAGCACCGCGCACACGCTAGTACATACGCTGAGGTGCATCGAACATCGAAGGATCCACCAAGCGCAGGCTCACGGGTTTGCCCGATACTTGTCGTTCATTAAGAAATCTGATAAATGAGGGCCGAGCATCCCTTCTGCCAGAATATCCAATCTCCTCAAGATTCGGAAGGAGCTCGAGTGGTGGCTCTCCATTGTCAGATGGTAAGGAATAGGAGATACCGCTGGTGAGACCATCTTTCACATGAATGGTCCTCACGTTGGCGAACGGCCTGAGAAGTTCACGCCATTGTCTTCGGTCAACAAAATCGCTAGTTGCTGATGGATCATAGTGCTCGTCATAGCTGAGTGCGACTTGCTCGACAACAGAAAGTACAGGTGAAAGTGTACCAAAGAATTGAATAGCAGCCGCAACCCGCCGGCCGAGGCTGGGGTGTCCGCACTTGATCTGCAACATCAAGGGATTGCCCCACTTCCAAGGGACCACATGTAAGGAAACGGCATGAATACGGAAAGTTACCTGGACAGCCCTAAATGTGAGGTTCTCGGATGATTGGATGAACTGCCAGAGGTGTAGAACCGTGAAGGGAAGCTGATCAAAAAGATTGACACGAAGGATGCTGAGGGAAGGGGCGCTGATCCGAGAAACAAGGCCTTCCAAATATGTGGCTGAACCTCGGAACAAAAACTGGCGTAGGTTAGGAAGTGTAGGTATGTCCGGGGTCTGGCGTGACTGCCTTTCAACATCATGGTTGGGCGTAGAGAAATAAAATTCAATGGACAGCCTCTCCAGCTTGGGCATAAGCAAAAGTCGGGTAAGTATATAACTTGGGGGGAAATAGGCGGATGTCGGGATTTCGAGAAGCGAGAGAATGACGAGTCGTGTGGCAGTTGTGAGTAAGGGTGATCCAATTGGAAGGGAAGCCATCGAAAGTCTGAGATGGCGTAGATTTGGGGCTTGAAATGTCACAGGAAGGACAACTTTGGTCCACGATTGGATATTCATGTGTTTCAGAACTGGGAATTGTTCATCCATAACCGCGACGAACTTCCCCGGAAAGGACACACAAATGTCAACGTGATGCACGCGATCACGGTGCGAAAGTGCGAGAAATATACCCGATTCACCTTCTGCTGTTATCTTCTGACCCTTAGTGTCATACGAGACGGTGAGTGGTAGAAGTGGCGAATGTGAAAGCATGTCCGCTACAGGCACACCAATGGTGCAGAGCAGATGAAGGTCGAGCCGGGATGGTGATTCAAGAATAATATTTCGCCATTGTCGACAGACATGTACCAGTTTGTACCACCAACGTTGGCGGCGCCAGGTAACGGTCAGCATATGCTCTTCATATTGGTCCGGTTCTGCGGCTTCTGCCAGCCGATAGAGATCAAATATATTGAGAAGCACGTCGTCGTTGAGGCTACCGATATGCGAGTGACGTCTATTGCTGATGAGCCCTATTAACGCGCAAGTTTGTGAACTGATTAGGGACACAAAGATTTGGAACTGCTTACCGTGTTGTTGGCCGAGCCCTCCGATGAGGGGAGGATAAGTTATGGTAGAGCAGCAGCCAGGGGTGTCCATGGAGGTGAGTAATGACGTGGACGCGATTGAAGAATATACAGCAGATGTAGCCCTCTTGTGATACGGCGATGTCCGAGTCCCTTGGGCGCTGACCAATATGGCAATATCCAAATGCGACGCTGGCGTCCACCTTCCCTCTCATCGGTGGGCCTGCACTGCGATGGGTCCATGGTTGGACTCGAACACGGACGACAATGAGAATACGGCCATCGCCCTGCGCATTATAGCGTGGAAGCAGTAGCTGCTGACTGGGTAGTAGCAAACATATGGCTAAGTACCAGTCGAAAAGTCAACGGGTTGTTCATTTGCTCCCACGCGAGTCAGATTAGAGAAGTACGCGAATTGGTATTCGAATTTATCATGGCCGGTTCTGTCTCATTTTTTAGTGTTGGCGCAACCATGTTCCATGGGCGCTTCGATTACATAGCCTATCCTCAGACACGACACACGGCGGAATCATTGAGTCCAACGAGGCGACAAAACGCGTAATCATCACTGCCTTGCCAATTTCTGCCGCGCATACAGCGCAGTCCCAATCGCCACACCCAAGCCACGTCACTGTCCTCGACACCACTACGACCCACCTTGTCGCGTCGCCATTGTCACGCCACCACAGGGACAACAACCATGCTTTGTGAGCTGCTACCCAGCTGCGATACATGTTCAGTTGAGGTATCCTTGGCGCTGGAGCAGGACAAGTTATGGGTCAGATACGAGTTGGGGGGTGTGGTGTCTGGGAAGGGTGCATTAGTTGCGTAAAGGCGGTGGAGGCCCAAGCAACAGAGCAGTGGACGCAAAGCCACTGTTCGAGGAAGTTAGGCTTAGATTCCGTACGATTATAGGGTGCAAGAATGGCATGCACGATGCCAACCACAACGAGCTGGTTCCAATCTGTGCCATTGTCGATATTGTCTGGAGCATGCGCTTCTTTTCGAATGTGGCATGTTTGACGACCTCTCTCGAGCCGTGAGACAACGGGACCAGCCAAGCATATATTCAGACGTACATGTATTCAGTTCAAACGAAAGAACGTACAAGACACAGGACCGTTCTTCAGTCCGGTAATAGTTTCCTGATTGTCGCCATCCCGGCATTTTCCATCCCCGGCTTCTCCCGGGCCTTAGCCCTGCCTCTGAAGAACCTCTTGCCTGAATGCCCATGCACCATAACTTGGCCTTTCTTTTCGGATTTCAGGAGGGGAGATTAGGGCGGCTCGTGAATATGCAGGTGTACCGGGCAGCTCGACTCGGAATAAAGGCGGCGAGAGGTGTTGTTGCAGCCGGAACGAGCTGAACTGGCCGCGAACTCGCAGTCCCCGCGGCACCACTATACGTTCGACAATCTAACGCATTCTGGAATTCGCAAGATATGCGGCCATCGAGCATGGGTGTATGACCGAAGCCCAGGAAGGTGGGTAGGTTTTGGAGACGTTCGCAGGCCGGATTTCCATGAAGAGTTTTTATTAGATGGTGTCGCATCGTTCAGGAAATGTTCAGCAACTTCATGCTATGTAGGATGATCGCTTCAGTTGGACTTTTGACAAGCCGCAAATGCGTTTGCTCACCCTGAACCAATTCATTCAAGGGTTATGTGGAAAAAAAGTACCTTTTCATGAGGGTGGAGGAGTATCGTCAGCTGATTAAAGTGAAGTTGTCACATTCGCAGCAGCT
>QLPA01003287.1:0-19842 GCA_003313945.1 Lactifluus pinguis | reverse complement strand
GGGCCCATAACCTAGAGCGCGAGAACAAAACGGGGACAAGCGGCAACGAGCAAGAACGAGCGGAGACGAACGGTCGAACGAGCAAACGCGAGGACGAGGGGGTAACGAGTGAACGGGGGCAAAACGCGAGAGCATTTTGCTGTTTATTTAGGTGGTGCTTCTATGTACGAGTATGGTTAAGTGTGGTACTAATATAGTGTCGATCTGCTTGGCCTGACACGGCCGCTCGATGTAAGTGGGCGCGGGGCTAAAACCCTCAGTGCAGGAAGACTATTCTAAGTAAGTAAAAGAGAGTGTGCGTGAATCGGAAAAGGTATAGTACTGTACAGCAGTGGGTGATCGCCCCCAACGAGGGGCGATCGTTGTCCACGCTGGTTGGACCTTCGGGGCGCCGTGGGCATTGGCTGACCCGTCCTGAGGTCCTGCCATCCTCGGCCGTTCTCCTGCGCCTCCGCGCCCCGCTAACTCCTCAACACCATTTACTGGACACACTGGCCCCTGTTTGGACATATGTGTTGCGTTCTCTCCCGATGGGCAACGTATCACATCGACCTCGGGCGATTACACGATTCTGATGTGGAATGCCACAACAGGACAGGTCGTGGCAGGCCCGTTTACTGGGCACACCGGTTCAATCAAATCTGTTGCATTCTCGCTGGACGGGCAGTTTATCGCATCAGCCTCAGTCGATTGCACAGTTCGGATGTGGGACACAACAGGACGGTTCGCAGCGGGCCCATTTACTGGTCACACTTATCCGGCTTCATCTCTTGTATTCTCACCAGACGTGCAGCATGCTGCCTCGGCCTCAGACGATGTGGCGGAGATCGCAACCGAAGATATCAAGATTCCCTTTACGGATCAAACCCCGATTAATAATGATGGCTGGATATACGGAGACGAGGGAAAACTTATTCTATGGATTCCCGAGCTTCATAGGCGGTGCCTTCATAGACCTAGCACTATCTGGATTGCAGGTGACCATGAGACTCGTCTTGATCTTTCAAATTTTGTGTACGGATCGAATTGGACTTCCATACGTGATTAGTTTATCTGAATAGGACTTCAGAATCAATTGTAGTAATATGTAGGTGCCAAGAATGTAGCAAAATGCGATATGTTAGATGCCACCACTTCCACACCTCTCAAGGGTCTCTTATCGTTCTGAGAAACCCAAATATAAGATAGCACCTTCAGATTCGATGGTCACACTCGAACTTGTGAGTTCCACGGACAAGGCGCAATCGGAGGTGAGTGGGTGACTCGGATTTCTGGCACTAGTTTGCCTGGCAGGTTGTCGGGTTGACCTGAATTGAATGGCAGAGTGCCGGTGATGGGCTCTGCTCGGACACTGGCTAGTACTGACCAACTAGCCCCGCACGCATCACCCTGTCCGCCAAATTCCCACTGTTGTCGTATCGGCTACGACACCAGGAGAACCACCAACGATGCTGAAAACAAACGCGCCGATGTGAGCGACTCGGAAGAGGGGCACACTCGGCACGTCCGCGACGGAAGGAAGTCGACGGAGATCCGCTCATTGGGATCGACATGGAGTTGGCCACTGATAGGGCCGCAATCCACCCATTCGTCAAAAGCTGTGCACGAGCGCCATGATAAGGGCGGAATTTATTTTATTTTTTTGTTCTTTTCTACCCCCCGGACATCGGCCCGGATTTCCCCGCCTCTCTCTCAGCGAGCGCTCACTGTACCACGCCTTTTTTTTTACTGATTTGTCGACATCTGTCCCATAGAGCAATCCTGCATACGTGATGTCTATATAATATGTTATACAGTTGTCGTCCGATATCAGAACGAAAAGAACTAGAGACCGCCGATCCTCGACAAAAAGTCCCACAAGAACGACTACGCATCATTGACTTGTTTGGCCGCCCAGGCATACATAGCCGACTGGAACGAATGCTGTGCAACGTTGATGAAGTGCGACTTGTCCTCGCGAAGTTGAGCTGTTGAGGGCGAGGATGGTTGATCAGAAATCAAGCGACTCGCGAACCGAACGAAACCAAGTCGAACCGTTCTCGAGAACCGGCTCGCTCGTGACTCGTTTGAGGGAATACTGACTCGGTAGTCGATCACCAAGAATTCTGGGCCCAATGCACTGCCAGATGGCAATCCCTGCGACCAAACTCGGCGCAAACATGTGGACAGCCTCTCCACCAGCCATATAAGTATCCTTCGTACTACCCACTTCGTTTGGTCACATTCTTCTCATAAATACCTCTCTTCAAGCTACCTGACATGGCCAGTACGTGTTCGTGGTGTTATGGCTTGCGCTCACAACGAGGATTCATCGTCAGGTACAGGTCATACTTCACTCCCAGTGGCACTACGTGTTACAATTGGGACCCTCCCAGATAATGTCCTCCTAGACATCTTTCAATTCTGCGTACCGCATTTCGACCTCTCTCTTGGCTCGGAGTACCCGCGGCGGCAAAAGACGTGGTATCACCTTGTGCATGTATGCCAAAGGTGGCGATATGTCGTATTTACGTCCCCACTCCGTCTCGATCTGCACCTCCTCTGCACGTCCAGTACTCCTGTGAGGGAGAAATTGGATGTCTGGCCCCCTTTGCCTATCAAAATTTGGTCGGCATATGCTGGAGACGATAACATCATTGCTGCACTCAAGCACCCTGACCGCATTTGTGAAGTTTGGCTCTTCAAAATACGCTCATCACTAGGCCGCTTGATCACAGTGATGCAGGAGAAATTCCCGGCACTGGAACATCTTGCGATAGGCGATGAGACTGGCGAGAATGCGCCAGCACTTTCCAATACGTTCCTAGGCGGCTCCGCCCCACGTCTACGATCACTCACTTTATGCCACATTCCATTTCCGACATTACCTCAGCTTCTTTTGTCTTGTAATGACCTTTCTAGGCTCTCCCTTCGCAATATACCGCACAATGGTTACATCTCACCCGCGGCGATGGTCAGGGGCATCTCCACGTTGACCAGGCTCACGCACCTTAACATCGGTTTCGAATCGTCGGCTTCTCGCCCTGATCAGAGAACTCGACGTCCACCTCCGCTGACGCGCGCCGTCCTCCCCGCTCTCACGACGTTCAAGTTCTGTGGTGTCAGCGAGTACTTGGATGATCTCGTGGCCCAATTTGACGCCCCATTACTCGAGGATGTTGATATAGCACTCTTCAATCAGCTCATCTTCGATATCCGACATCTCCCTCAGTTCATCGGTCGTACGCCGAGATTCATATCATGCAAGAAAGCAGATATGGTATTTGACGATGACAACGTCGTGATCTCGCTTCTTCCATCGATGAGAACACTTCTCCCTAGCCGCCTTAATTTGGAAATCAGATGCGGAGGGTTGGATTGGCAAGTCTCTTCCATGTCACAACTATGTGGCCAGTGTTCGCTCCTCTCGTCCAGAATCGAACGGATTAACATCCAAGGGTACACCAACCTGTTGGAATCGGCTTTGCAAATTGACATGGACAATACACAGTGGCTGGAACTTCTTGACCCATTCATCGCTGCCCAGACCTTGAGAATACCTCGCGTGTTTCGGACGTCCATCACATCAGCTCTGGAAGGGCTTTGTGGGGAACGGGTCTCCGAGGTGCTACCTGCACTGGCTGATCTTTACCTAGAAAGGTACCAGACATCTGGATCGGAACAGCAGGACATCGAGCCATTCATAACTGCACGTCAGCGTTCCGGTCACCCTGTTTCTATCCACCTCTTTCAATTCTCAATCCCATTCCCACCCGCTCCTTCCATCAGCCATCAATCCCTCGGCCTTACACAAACAGATATTGAAAGCATTGGGTACTCCTATTCTCAGGCTTATGATAGCCTTCTCTCACACGACCCCGATGCGACTAGCCGCGCACGTCCTGATGTTCCTGGCGGTCCTGACAGCCCTGACGATCCTGACGGTCGCGCGACAATGCAACTCAATGAGATTTATGACAGTCGTCGAGAGAACGAGGAGCGGAGGCGCTCGCGTGGCTCAACGTCCCTTGAGTCATCTCTCATCCCAAATCGCTCTTCAATACCTCCCGGGCCACCACTTGGCAAGCCTCTTGCAGCAGAGATTTCCGATGACGAACTCAGGTCGTTGCTCCTGCTTGCAGGGTTGTCATGATGCTGGGTTCAATTGGACCCCGGGGTGCCTCGTGCCGAAAATTTAGGGGTACCGTACTGTACCCGGCGCGTTGGTTCGGTTCTTCACGCGGCCGAGATGTTACCCAAAGGTGTCATCGTTGAACACGTCGACACCTATTTTGTCGTGCGTCTCTTTCTCCCTCGGTCCTTCCTTGTTCGAACGTGTGTAAAATTTGTATACGCCCTCTGGGGTCCTGCAGATGTCGGCCATGTCCAAAATCCGCCGCGTGTCGTTGATCGTACCGACGCCAAGAAACATTTGTATGGACCGTGCTCGCCAAGCTCGCCCCAGGCACCGGCGTCACGCCTTACTGGCCACACGCGTTGGTCGCGGCTGTAATGTCGCTCGCGCCGCCCAAGGTCGTGTTGGCGTATTCGCACGCGCTGGCGAAATAGGCGAGGCTAGCAAGCAAGAGTAAGATGACCCAAAATGAAAAGAGCAAAGAGAATTGATACAGTACTCTTGTCGGAGATGGCTCCGACGGGTTCTCACTTTTTACGTTTCCCCCTTGTCACGCCGTGGAGTCGTAGAGAACTGCACGTCTTTGTTTCCATACTTTGTGCTACAAATACATCAATTGCCTCCACAACCCCTGGGATTGGATACATCTCCGTTGAGCTTACATACAAAAGAGAAATCGGGTGCGCAGACCTGCATGCAGGTCGCTATACAAAAACAAATGGAGGGGTTAAGGAAGGTGGTGGACAGAAACTTGACGACGTCGTAGGTATATGAACACCAAAGTAAGGCCCTAGATTTTCCCATTTCGAACAACACAACAACCCCATTTACACCGCCTACATTCCAAATAAAAAGTCACGATAGTAAAAGGCCGCACGCCAGTTAGCTCCGAGTCGCCTTTTTCTTCGGTGGCGACTTCTCGCTGTTCCGCGTCGACCTGGAGCTGCTCTTGTTGTCGACCTATTTCTTCTTATTGGTCTGTTTTTGTTTTTTCAACTGGCGCTGCAGCGCCTGTTTTGTCTCCCCTTCCGAGAAGGTCGATAGGTCGTAATAGTTTGCGGCGAGTTCGAGCAGCCACATCGGTTGAATGTCGGTCACCGTGCGTATGTATGGTCTCGTCGTGAGCACGAATTCGTTAAAGAGGACCCATTCGGGTTGCGTGTCGAGACCGCACGAGGGGTGTAACGATACCACCTGTGAACGGAAAACAAAACAAAATAGAATCGCGTCACGAAGGGAGGGGAGGAAGGAGCAACGCACCTGGTTGTCCTTGACCGTAAGATAACCACCCTTATCGCCCTCCTTGTGCGCGACTTGCATAAAGTATCCGCACACGAGCGCTCTTCGGATATTGGCATAGTGTCGGGTCTGATCGCCATATTCTTTGGTGATGAGATCGACCTCAAGGCGCTCCATGACTCGTAAAAGCTGCGCTCGAACATTGTCCGCTTGAGAAAGGGAGCGAGCCGAAACATAGTTGTGCCACGCCCAGTTAGGGTCGTGCAAATCTACGAGTGAGACGTTGTCAGCCAGCTTCAACAGGGGTGATTAAAGCATACTGTTTTGATATTCGTTGAACACGTTGAGAAGCGTGAGGTGGTCTCCGTCCGGTACGCTCAGCATCGATTTCGCGGCATCCGCCTCTTTACGCTGGTTGTTGGGTCGTAGCCAAATATTAGGAACTGCAAATGGACATGGTGAGCGAACGCCTACGAAACGTTGTCACAGTGGAACAACACCCTACCAGAAAGCATTGCGACGATGGTCAGGATTTCTTGACTACAGTCAAACTCTGGACTGACGATCAACATTTTCGACATCTGTGTGGCGTGCATTTATTTATGAGCGTCTGTAAGTACGACCTTCAAAGCTGAAAACATCACCTGAGGATCCAATGGGAATTCCGACATCATGCTCCCCATGGTTGTCAGGTTTCCATCGTCATCGAGCGCGGCCAGGAAGTTCAATAGTTCCAGTGCTCGCATCAACGTCTCGGGGGCCGGTGTATCCACGTAGTCAAATGTGACAAGGTCCTTAACCCCCGCTTTTACCATGTAGAGGACCGTGTTGGCCATGTTGCTCCTCAGGATTTCTGGATGCGTTTGTTCCTCGAGCTCCTTCATAAAGTCCTGTTCTGTGTACAACCGGAAGCACTTGCCAGGGCGAGTGCGACCGGCGCGCCCCGCTCGCTGCTGCGCAGACGCCTTCGAAATCGGGGACACCAGGAGAGACTCCACGCGGATCCGGGGGTTGTACAACTTTTGTTTCGAGAAACCGGGGTCAACGACATACACGATCCCATCGATAGTGAGCGACGTCTCTGCGATGTTCGTAGATACGATGACTTTCCGGCCGCGAGGGCCGTTTGCGACACGAGCGGGAGGCGCGGGATCGAATATACGTTGCTGTTGTTGAGGCGGCAACGACGAATAAAGGGGGATGCAGACAAGGGGCCCAACGCTTTCCGGACCTTGGGAGGCCAAATCGTCAGCCTCGATCTTGATCTTACGACACGCGTCCTCGATTTCCTCTTCGTCAGTGAGGAAGAGAAGAATATCACCGGGTTCCTCAGCACGGTGGATCATAAGGACGGTACGGATCGCAGCTTCCACGTAGTCTGGCTCGGGTTCTTGCGTATAGAAGATCTCTACGGGGTGTGCATGACCAGGAACCTTGAATAATGGGGCAGGTTCAACATTGAGGGAAAAATACTTTTGGAACTTGAGGGCATCCAGTGTAGCAGACATGACTATAATCTTGAGGTCTTTACGCCGCTTGGCAAGAGGTTTAAGAAGACCCATGAGTATATCAGTCGCAAGTGTACGCTCGTGCGCTTCGTCCAGGATAATGGTCGAATATCGCTTAAGGTCGGGATCGTGCATAGCTTCACGCAGAAGCATGCCGTCGGACATATACTTTAGAAACGTTGTTCCTGGTTCGGTCATGTCCTCGAAGCGAATGGAATATCCGACCTGCTTCCCGAGGGAGACTAAGGGCAGAATAAGTTTGAGCGGTAAGATGTCACAGGCAGAGCGCGCACCATCCATCTCGTCAGCTACTCGCTTCGCAACTGACATGGCAGCGACCCGCCGAGGTTGCGTACACGCTACGATTTTCTTTCTGGTCTGCGGCATGTCGGAGTATACAACGAATTGCGGTATCCTAGTCAAAGCGTTGGTAAAAGAATGATAACCGATAGGTCAGAACGCACTGGGTTGTCTTCCCTGAACCCGTCTCTCCAACCATGACGATGATTTGATGTTCATTATACTTTGCTGTGGTATCAACGACACGATGTTCCAAGATGTGGGGGTATAGGAAGAAAGGTTTAGACTGACCATGTTGTAAAACTCATCCATCTGCGTGAATACCGGCAACTTTTTCCGAGCGTCAAGAATCTTGTGATACTGAGGGCTGTGTGGTAAACGCGTGAAAGGATTTTCATCGCCTTCCTTGAGAAGAGTGAGAGAACACAAAATGATAATAAAAAAAGAGGACATACAATGACATTCTGAACCTGCTTTGAAGTGACTTTTCTTGGGATAAACCCGAATAAAGGATGAGCACGAGCCGTCATCGTCTTGTCCCAGACTGCCAGCCGGTCCAACTCTGAACGGACCGAAAAATCGGGTTCACTGAGTCGCGGTGTGGCCACGTTATTCTGACCTGTTCATATTTACGAATCCGGTTGAACGTGCGACGGCCTGCGCTGAGCGTGAGATGGCGCAATTGGAGGTGGCTTGCACTGCCCAGGCGTACCTCTCAAGGCCCAACTGTCCCACGGCTCATTCTTTTTCTTCCTCCCTTCTAAACCTACTGTACCCAGATGACCTCGAATCCGTATGCCAAAGTGCCCTATTCCCGGTGTCTCCCGCTGTTAACTATTACTACAGCTCAGGTTCTCACCTCTCCAAAATGCGTCAGATCGGCCACGATCAGGTCGCCGAAATTCAGTCGAGCTCGCTTCGACTCGACGTGACCGGTACGGACCTTCAAATTCGTGATCACGCTCGGAGGAGCAACTTATTAAATACCCTTTCTGTGCTAGTCCTCAAA
Organism: Lactifluus pinguis; assembly: GCA_003313945.1. Lineage (NCBI taxonomy): Eukaryota > Fungi > Basidiomycota > Agaricomycetes > Russulales > Russulaceae > Lactifluus > Lactifluus pinguis. The sequence goes on along the minus strand of QLPA01003287.1, from coordinate 11,672 downwards.
GCGCAAAACCTTCCCCGTCTCAAGACGCTCGGTAGAAATGCAAGTTTCTATGTCACTGTGACCGATGGGGCGAGAATTTGGCAGACACGGTCAGTGCAAAGCGTGGGGAATCATGTCGAGTGGAACGAGAGTGTCGACACGTGGGTATTGTTGTATTTTTTATGTCTATTTACGACTGAGTCTCCTGCAGTTCTCTTCTACCGCTCTCTCGAGTCACAATATCTCTTTATGCAAGAAGGATTACACAGAAAGACAAACTTATTGGAAGGCAGGAGATAACCTGTGAACCCAGTCGCGGTTCGTATCTTTTTATATTCTTCATCGTCCGTGTAGCTGAGCACTCGACATGTAGAACTCGATATTAATTTCGATAGTTCCGACAGACATCCTAGCTGTCCAACAGAGCCGGCCACAGTCTTAACGATCACACTGTCGGCAAACGCGAGTTCCTCTCTGGCTGCGACAGCCGACACCCCGAATCCCCCAGTGGACAGCCATGTCACCGAAGGAGGCAATACGCGTCCACTTGTCCAATCTAACGTCGACACCGCGCAACCCACAGCAGTTACCGTTCCTACATCTCATTTTTCCAAGACGGGTAATCCCGTTGCAAGATTGGCGGGTCGCCAAACGGAGATGTCGCGTATTGTCGATCGCGCTGAGGAAGATACGGACACGGTGAAAGCATTGCAGGCCGCCGTTAGTAATATAAAGTGGTTGATGGACACCATCAACCCAATCATCAAAGTATGCCCAATATCCATTCTTTCTCTACGATTCTCTGAGCAGCTTTCTGTCCCTCAGCTGGAACATGCCAGCTTAGCATTGAGTCTGCTCTCAAAGATTCACGAGGTGCGTGTTCTTGCTTTGCCTTGTTGGATGATCTAGAACATTCACACAATTTTATCGCCTTGTCGACAGACTTTGGGAGACCAGTTTCAGTGTGATGAAAACGCCAGAAAGTTGCTCGAAGCGATACGAGATGCGTTTGAATTTGGAAATGAAGCGGATGTTTTGAAGAAAATCCAGCCAGGGTCAGCACAAGGAAAAATCCTTGACGAGATGCTGAAGTGCATCACCAACTGTGCCAAAGTTATCGAATCGTGTGCATTTATGGGTCGTGTTGGTACGTCGTGCTGATATCTCTCGCTCCTCTTATTAACATGAGTTTCAGGAAAGCAGGCTCCTAAAACCGGGCAAGTCGATGCAAACATCGAGCACTACCGCAGGACCCTCGGAGGACTACGAGAAAAGTTCCATGCTGCTGTCACCACTGGCGCTGCTCTCCCTCAAACACGGAGCGATGTGACAACCCAGGAAATAGAAATGTCGGACGAAGCATTGAAAACCGGTGCGTCACTCTGTCAGTCGTAGGATCATCGGTCATCGGTTTGACAAGAGGAACACAGAATTGGGCGCAATAATCGGAGGAAGTCTGTTGGGAGGATGGCGATTCGATGATAGGAAGGGCTGTCTTCGAGGCACACGCGAACACTTTTTGGACCACATCTCCCAATGGGTCGAAAATCCCGGATCTCAACGTGGCCTCGTTCTCCTTGGCCAGGCGGGCACAGGAAAGTCTTCAATCGCGCATGAGATTGCACACCGCTTCGACAAGAAGTGTCTCGGTTCCTACGTCGCCTTTCGTCGGACAGAGAATTCCAAAGATGTAGTTTGTCGTCTCTTCACGACGCTTGCCCATGACCTCTCCGTTCGCTATTCTCTGTTCAAGTTCGCCCTGAAAAGGGCCATGACCGGTAATTCATCTCTTCGTGGTACCCGAGACTATCCAAGACTTTTTGAGCGGCTTCTTCTCGAGCCGCTCGAGAACCTACGACTTGATGATACGATTCTCATAATCATCGACGGATTGGACGAGAGTGGTCTCACAAATGGCAAAAATGGACTGCACTCCTTTCTTGCTCGACGGCTCATCGAGCTCCCATCAAACTTCCGCGTCCTCATCACATCAAGGACAGAGCATGGTATCGAAACTGCGTTCGCCAATGCCGAGTCCGTCGGCACCCTCTACATGGACGACGCACAATTGGCTGCCGATACGAAGAAAGATATCAGCCTGTATCTTCAGGACGAGCTCCCCGAGGACGTGATCAAATCCCATGGTGGCAGATTGATGGAGTCGTCAGAAGGCTTTTTTCAATGGGCCGCCGTTGCGTGTGGATTCATTAACAGTACTCGTCTTGACCTTGGCGACAACGAGTGTGTACACCGCCTTTTGGGACACTCTCGAGGACTCAGTGGACAAGGTCTATTGGACAACTTATACGAACAAGTCCTGAAAGAGTACTTCAAAACAGATTCATCCCAGGTGTTGTTTCGGTCTGTGATGGGACAGCTATTTGCTGCGATGGAACCGCTCTCCATCGACTCACTAATTTCTCTGCGACGGCATTCTCTCGCTTCCCATCCTGATGATTCCGATCGGGTTCTTATAATGCTCCCTTACCTCGGCTCTCTGCTGAGTAACGTCATATCATCTGATCGAACACGTCCAATCGTTCCCCTCCATACGTCATTCCGTGACTTTCTGACAAGTAGGACGAGCAAGGAGTTTTATGTGGATCTTGCGGATGCCCACCGTCAGCTGGTACATTCCTGCCTTGGGATAATGGTCGATAACCTGAAATTCAACATCTGCAAACTGGAATCGTCATATCTCGCCAACAGCGACGTCCCAGACTTAGAAACTCGGATCGCCAAACATATTCCATCTGCTTTATCGTACACCTGCATCCATTGGAACGACCATTTGAAACATCTCGCCTTCGATGAGGATATCTTCAAGAAGGTTCGATCGGTCTTTGAGACGAAGTTTCTGTTTTGGCTAGAAGTGCTTAGCATCAAGGTCATGTGGGCCTTGCTTCGCGAGCATTATCATCCTTGTTAATTTGGCTGCATCGGGAGGTATGTACACTATAAAATTGAAGATGACATATAGTGAAATCGCAATAGGGTTCAATAATTGAAGTGAAGAACTTTTTGGAATTGGCGAATGATGCCTCAACATTTGTGCGATATTTCGGAATGACGATTGCAAGAAGTGTACCGCATATATACGTCTCTGCCCTCCCTTTCGCACCAAGCTCGTCCCGGATCCGGATTCAATACATTTCCCGATTTCCTCGCACATTGAGGTTGGAACGCGGTCAGTTGTCGCATTGGCCAGCACTGGAAATGGCGATCAAAGCACATGACCGGTTGGTCTCTTGTGTTGCATTCTCGCCGGACGGACAGCGTATCGCCTCAGCTTCTTCCGATCGCACGATTCAGGTGTGGGATGCTACCACAGGACAAGTTGTAGCAGGCCCGTTCACTGGACACACCGATTCGGTCACATGTATTGCATTCTCGCCGGACGGGCACCGTATCACATCAGCTTCGGATGATGGGACGATTCGGATGTGGGACGCGACAACAGGACAGGTCGTTGCGGGCCCATTTACTGGACACACCGGTCGGGTCTCATCTATTTCATTCTCACCGGACGGGCTGCGTATCGCATCAGCCTCAGATGATTGCACGATTCGGGTGTGGGATGCCACAACAGGACATGTCGTGGTGGGCCCATTTACTGGACACACTGATTGGGTCAGATCAGTTGCATTCTCGCCGGATGGGCGGCGTATCGCATCAGCTTCGGATGATGGCACAATTCGGGTATGGGATGCCACAACAGGTCAAGTCATGCCTGGCCCATTTACTGGCCACACCGAGCTGGTCGGATGCGTTGCATTCTCGCCGGACGGGCTGCGTATCGCATCAGCCTCGGATGATTTCACGATTCGGGTGTGGGATGCCACAACAGGACAAGCCATGGCGGGCCCATTTACTGGCCACACCAGGTTGGTCGGATCAGTTGCATTCTCGCCAGACGGACAGCGTATCGCATCAGCCTCGGACGATCGCACGATTCGGGTATGGGATGCCACAACAAGACAGGTCGTCGCGGGTCCGTTTATTGGACACACCGATTGGGTCAGATCCGTTGCATTCTCTCCAGATGGGCAGCGTATTGCATCAGCCTCGGACGATTGCATGATTCGGGTGTGGGATGCAACAACAGGACAGGCCATGCTGGGTCCGTTCACTAGAAACACCTCCCTGGTCACATGTGTTGCATTCTCTCCAGACGGGCAGCGTATCGCGTCAGTCTCGTTCAATCGCGCGATTCAGGTGTGGGATGCCACAACAGGACAGGTCTTGGCGGGCCCGTTCATTCGACACACCAGTTCGGTCATATGTGTTGCATTCTCGCCGGATGGACGGTGTATTACATCAGCCTCGTCAGACGGCACGATTAATGTGTGGAATGTCACAACAGGACAGGTCGATGCGGTCCCGTTAACTGGACACACTGGTTCAGTCACATCCGTTGCATTCTCGCGGGACGGGCAGCGTATCGCCTCAGCCTCGTGGGATTGCACGATTCAGGTGTGGGATGCAACAAGAGGTCAGGTCGTGGCGGGCCCATTTACTGGACACACAGACTTGGTCAGATCTATTGCATTCTCTCCAGACGGGCAGCGTATCGCATCAGTCTCGAGGGATCGCACGATTTGGGTGTGGGATGCTACAAGGGGTCATGTGGTGGCGGGCCCGTTTACTGAACACACGAGTTCAGTCAGATCTGTTGCATTCTCGCCGGACGGGCTGCGTATCGCATCGGTCTTGGACGATTGCACAATTCGGGTGTGCGATGCCACAATAGGACAGGTCGTGGCGGGCCCGTTTATTGGACACACAGATCTGGTCAGATCTGTTGCATTCTCTCCAGACGGGCTGCGTATCGCATCAGCCTCGGATGATTGCACGATTCGGGTGTGGGATGCTACAACAGAACAGGTACTAGTTGGGCCGTTTGCTGGTCACACTGATTCCGTCTTGTCTGTCGCATTCTCGCCGGACGGCCAGTTTGTCGCATCGGCCTCACGCGATTGCACGATTCGGGTGTGGGACACAACAGGACAGGCTGCAGCAGGCCCATATACTGCTCATACTTATCCGGCTTTATCTGTTGCATTCACACCGGACGTGCGGCATGCTGCCTCGACCTCTGATGACGATGTGGTGAAGAACGTAACCCAAGATATAATGATTCATACTCATTTTACGGACCAAACCCTGATTAGTAATGATGGTTGGATATACGGAGACGAGGGAAAACTTATTCTATGGATTCCCGAGCTCCATAGGCAGTGCCTTCATAGACCTAGCACAATCTGGATTGCAGGTGACCATGAGACTCGTCTTGATCTCTCAAAGTTTGTGTACGGATCGAATTGGGCCACAGTACATGATCCGTTTATCTAAATAGAATATTAGAATCAATTGTACTAGTTTGCAAGATGCCAAAATACGATATGTAATGAGCACTACTAGTATATCATCTTTGTCGATATGCACCTCTCAAGGGTCTCTATCGTCCCGAGAAACCCAAATACGGAATAGCATTTTTGGATTCGACAATCACACTCAACCTTGTGGGTCCCACAGACAGGCGCGGTCTTAGGTGAGCGGTGACTGGGGTTTCTGGCGCTGGCTTGCATGGCCGGGGCGACGGTGGTGGGTCACGGTTCGTCACGAACTGATTATTCCCGCGCACATCACTCCGTCCGCCAAAATTCCCGCAACATGATTATCATTATTGATTCCTTTTCGCATTCGTACTGAATTTTTTCATCTGTGGTGCTTTCTCATTCAGGAGGGGACATACTTTGTGCAATTGGAGCCTGAGAAATGGTCTCTTGAATGGTCTTAAAGATTATGGTGCACGCGTAGTAACTTGCAACCCATGTACCTTCAGTCTTAAGACCGTAAAACAAAAAGCCAGATTTCTATAGCGCTGCATTTTATATACAGGGAGTGTGTGTGTGGGGTGTTGGTGTGTTTGAACTTTGAAGTGGTAGCGGACGCGACGTCCATCAGTCACATGACCGTGATCGTGTGGCGGTTGATTATTTTCGCGAGGCCCAGCTCACACCGAATATGAATCAAATGATCTTGGGCGATTGATTTGGACTCGCAAGCATATGATGGCGGTCAAGTTCGCGTGCAGCTTGGAAAAGAAAAAGGGGGGGCACTCCGTGATGACGTATGTGGGGAGGCGCTTGGCAGAACTTTTATGTAGCCCGCCGCCGGCCATTTCCGGAATTTGACCTCTCAAAGTCCGAGCTGTTGCGCGTGTTATCGATAACTTTGGCCACTCGCTCTAGGACAGTATGTAGGGGTTCTAAATCTGGACGCAGCCCGTTATACGCTTTTTTCTTCTCTTCTCTGGTTGAACGTGAGAGCTGCGGCAGGAACTCTGGCCTCGCTGCTACAACAACACAGGATGCACAAGACGATTCAGCAAAAAAGACATGATGGTGATGTGTGGTGAATAAGCCTTGGAATCTTATTCGCCACACTTTCCATTGTTTTCTTTGCCGAGTCATCTTTGTGCATCCTGTATAATCTGTGCAGGGTTGTCTAGGGTGGCGAATGTGACATGTGCGCCGGTTTTCATCGGGAATCGAGCAACTGACAGATATAAATCGCCCTCACAGTCTAGTATATTCAGGCTAGTGATGTAGATTGGCTCACCCGCTCGCTCGTTCACGCCTTTTATCAATTTGAGCTTTTTGACTTTGTTCCCTATCAGCCCCGACTCTCACGTTCTTTCCGAAACCGTGATCGACTCGGACACCACAAAGCCTGCCACATTCTCCAGAAAAAAAAATAAGGGCTTCTTTTTTTACCGCCTGCCACAATGGCTCTTTTTTTTTTCGTGGACTATAAAAGTTGCGTTTCCCTTATAAAACCGTCTTTCTCCTCCTTCCTTTTCTTTTTCTCTCCTTCTGAGCGTTCTACCCACTAGTAGCAGCAGGCTGCCTCTTTTTTTTTCCCAGAACGAAGAAAAAAAAACATTTCTTTCTGTCATGTTGGGTGCGAACCCAGCTTTCCATCTCTTGAACGGAACCGCAACTCATTTTTTCAAAAACATTTTCAGTCTTTTCACAATCGAAATCGAGAGTCCTGGGGACCCCCGCCGCCGGCGCTTCACTTGCATTCACTTTACTTTTCCAACTTCTCTTCCTCCTCCCGCCAAGCGTCAATGCAGCAGCAGCAGCCGGAGTAGCAACAGAGTGCCCGTCCGATCTGTGAGCCCTTCCCTTCCCTTCCTTTCTTACTCAAAAACCTCAAGTCTTTTTTTCGTTAAAGCTCCTACAACGCCACAACCGCTTCATGCACACCACCATCTCCCTCCAAGAACAATCCACCTCACTTGACACCGTTGGTCATCCTCGCCATCACGTTCGCATCTCGTAAGTCCTATTTCACCCTAAAAAAAACCTTGAAGCTTGTCGATTTATTTTAATAAAAATAAATAAATTACAGTCTTTGTGATCATTCTCGGCATCATCCTCACCTTTCTCAAAATACGTCAAATACGCGCTGAAAAAAGACGTGACGAACACCGTCGACGCACACTTCAAATCCAAGAGATGTACCGCGGCGCCGGTGGTCCAGGTCCAAATCTTTCGTGGAAACAACAACAACGACAGAGACAATCGGAAGAATCCATCTTGTTAACGATGCCCGTATTGGCAAAGACCAAGACGCCGTGGAAGACGTCGAGGCCGAGACCGCCGATGATGACCGACTTGCGATACTATCCAGGAATGACGTTCGGAAACGCGGTGTGATAGTAGGGCTTGGATGTCTTAGGTTTCCGGATCACGATCATGAGTGTGGGGAAGGGGGAGATTAATTTCATCATCTGTAACGCGAATCATCGAAAAAAAAAAACATTCCTTTGATTCCGGTCCGTTCCGAGTTCGGTCCTTTTGATGCCAACCCTGTTTTTTTTGGGGGGGGTGCAAATCTAGCAAGCAGGTTATATGATTCAGACTGCGTGTGATGGCCGCTGCTGCTACAGACAACAACTTTGGAGCACTGGTCTCGTTATTTCATTTCGTCATTAACATCTATACTACTTGCTACATGCGAGGAAAACATTGACATGCAAGCAAATTGCTCACCAAAATCTACGTCAGGTGCCAGTGGTGGTGGTGGTATGGGTGGTGGGTGTGTACATGTGCATCAGATATTACAAAAAGATCTATTTACCACGCTATCCTTGCGAGGAAACTTTGAGGATAATTGCGTACTATCAACTTGCGCGTCTCATCCAAGCTAAAGAAGAGGTAAGATAAGCACAACTGACGCAAAAATTCGAGCTTACACAATCAAACCCAAGGCGAACGTCAACGGGATGAAAAAGTGTTCCACGGGAATATTGCTCGTCTGAAAGACTTTATGGCTATTATCAACGTCAGCCTCCAACCAGGTCAAAGCACAACCTCTGGGCATACGTACAAGACGGGTACGTAACAGAAGAAGATGCCGATGAGGAGTGCACAAAAGGCAGCGGGAATCGTCGTGCGATTGATGTTCCATGTCGGTGGTTGTTGTAAGATGCTCGATCTGCGCGTGCGCGTAGAGAGTAGGTTGCTGTCGAAGAGATATCGAGTTTACGCCACGCCAGACAATACAAAAAAAAACAATCACGTACCCCCACTGCATCACAACGAGGGTGAAAAAGTAGACACTCTGCGCCTCAAACAGCAAGTCGTTTGTCAGTTCGGGCGGGTAATTGCCGAACTTTAACGCCAGAGATGAAAACGGCACGCCGTGGCGTTGAAGATACCAAAATGACCTGAGCGGACACCCAATTAGACAAAGACATTTGAGAGGGAGAAAGAAATTTTTGACTACTGACATTGACATGGCACAGAGCGACTGTAGGACACCGAGGAAACCGTATGCTTGAAGTAACAAGCGGGCGTTCACCAGGCGTTCCTTCTTCACGTTACGCGGTGGACGAGAGAGTAAACCGCTTTCTGGAGGCTCAAAGCACATGCTCAACGCAGGAAGCACGTCAGTCTGCGTCGTGAAGGGATCAGACACTAGTAGTCAGGATTCAAAACAAAAAAAAAGACTTACTCCGACGCAAATCAAGATCATCTGGATGTTGCTGAGCATTTGTGGGACGCCAATGAGGACGTTCAACATGATGGGCATCAACTCTGAGAAACTGCACACGGCCAATTTCTTTGTCAGACACGTCTCATACCTATGCTTGTAGTTCTCACCTGCCAGCAGGAAGGAGGTACACAATCGTCTTCTTCAAATTGTCATACACCAAACGGCCTATATCGATCAAGGTGAGTCGACGAACAACGGAGGAAAAATTTTGACGCACCCCACTCGAGCGCGACGACAATGGCAGAAAAGTCTTCAAGGAGGACCATATCTGCTGCTTCACGTGCAACGTCCGATCCGCTGCCCATAGCGATACCGCAATCTGCCGCACGCAACGCCGGCGCATCATTAACGCCGTCTCCGGTGACACCTACGACGCCACCACGGGCCTGAAGCGCGCGGACGATGCGAAGTTTCTGTTCCGGAGTCGTGCGCGCAAAGACGACCTCGGGGTACGAGCATAAGATGTCCTCCTGCTCCTCCGAGAGCGACTCGAGCTCCGCACCCGTGATGACGATGCCCGGACCTTGAGCCAGCGTAGGTCCAGATTCGCTCGACTCGCGTGACACATCGACCACACCCTCGACCTTCTCCTTGTCCTGATCCAAGAGGTTAGAGACGTGGTGTACGGCGGCCGGATTCGAGATGATGCCCGCCTGCGCGGCGATCGCGACGGCAGTGGCGGGATAGTCACCAGTAATGACAAAGAAGCGAATGCCGGCTCCGCGACATATCCTAAATAGTAACCAGTTTAGAGAAGGTAAAAAAGCAGTTTTTTAAACGTTTTTCGCACCGAACAGTATCTGGTATATCGGGTTTCAGGGGATCAATCAAACCGACAAGACCGACGATGATGAGCTCAGAGTTGAGTCCATCGATGAGTTCGTCAAAGCCTTCCGCATGCGGGTCGATCACCTTTGGAAATAGTTCGCGCGCGACCACACGACGTGCAACTAGCAACACCCGGCGGCCTTGGGCAGCCCATTGCTCCTGAATAGCCACGATGCGCTGGCGGGCTGCAAAGGTAAGGTTCAAGGGACGGTCATTTCCAGTCCCGATGACATGGGTACAACGCGAGAGGAGGATATCGGGTGCACCCTTGACGCAAAGAAGAAGATCGCCAGGAGCGAACGTATCCCAAGATGCTAGCGGCGGAGGAAGAAGTCCCATTTCGTCCGTTGCAGATGCAGCTTGCGAAAGCGTGAGCATAAACTTGGTCTGGGAATGGTGTGAGTATCTGAATTGGTCTGATTTGACAAAAGTTACCTTGGAGTTGAAAGGAACTTTGTGCACATGTCGCCACCGCGCACGAATAGCGTCGCTAGGATTGAGGTCATCCGCAAACTTCAATATTGCCGAGTCTGATTAACGGGAATCTGAGCAAAAAGGTATTCAGTCCAATCGTGAGAAACGCTTACCAGTCGCATCACCGATAATGTTCCGATTTGACTCTGATGCAGAACCCTCAAAGGCAGCTGCGTTGCAGATAGCTGAAACCACGGGAAGCTGGCGGAGATTCTCAACAACTGCCGGTGGTGCCGATTCCAAGCGTTCGCGGAGAGAAGGCACGGTAAACGGGACGTCATAGATCGCGGTATCCTCGACGTGCATCTTATTCTGCGTCAAAGTGCCTGTCTTGTCCTGCTCGCAAAGGTCAGTCTACGCAAGAAGGATAGCCCACGGGAAAGTGATGTACCGAGCAAAGAACGTTCACAGATCCTAGAGTCTCGACGATAGACAACGACCTGTCCACTCGTTGAACACCTCAAACGTACGCTGCACCGATTTTGACGGGACTCACTTGCATAAAACCTTGTGCTTACTTAAAGTGTGCGCAACCTTGGCCAAAGAAAGAGTGACGGCAATGGGCAGACCCTCGGGAATAAAAGCGACTAGGAAAGGTTAGAGTTTTTAGAACGGATACGATCTGGGGGGACAGATTTACCCATGACGGAAACAACATCGATAAGAAGGCCCGCAGTGTTGATGTAATTTGGATAGCTGTGCCTCAACCTGAAACAATGTTTGAGGGGGAGCCCGGGCCGTTCACGTGTAGGGTGCTCACCATGCAGCCCAAAGGATGACAATCAAAATAGCGACGACGGTCGCCAAGCCGCCAATAATGAGGACAAATCGAAGGATTTCACGCTGCAAAGTAGTCGGTGATGAGGAAGCGGACGAAGATAGCTTGGCAATCCGACCACTGTTAGGTGGAGGATTATGAGATAATAGGCATGGGTCAGACGAAAATGACGCACAAGACGGTGTTGTCACCAATCTGAAAGACGAGACCGACGCCGGATCCATTGACGCAAAGGGTACCTTGTAAAGCAATGTTCTTTGTCTAGGAAGGGGTGAGGGTGAGGTGAATGCGAAGACACCCGGGAGAACAAGAGGGGTACGTACCTCAAGAATGTTGTCATCTGTCTTGTCCAGGCGTCCGGTGATAGGTTCACTCTAGGGGATGACGGATTAGCCACAAAAGCAAAAAATTTCGGCGGATGATATACCTCGCCAGTGAGGATACTCCTATCAAACCTGAGATCACCAGAGACGTCGATCAGCCTGAGATCTGCGGGGACCTTTTGACCTATGGAGATATTGACGAGGTCTCCGGGGACGAGGGC
>QLPA01003281.1:0-13923 GCA_003313945.1 Lactifluus pinguis | reverse complement strand
TTGAAGTAACCTTGTAGAACTTCTTCGTACAACTTGTCCAACGGATCTTGTCCATTGTGATCTCGAGAGTGCCCCAACAGGCGCTGCACGCACTTCTTCTTGCTAAACCCGAAACTAGCAGGAGGGCTGTTTATGAACCCACACGCGACAGCCGCCCACTGAAACACGCCTTCTGCTGCCTTTGCTAGTTTCATACCATGGTCTTTGAATACGTCCGGAGGGAGCTCATGTCGAAGATACAGGCAAATATCTCGCTCCGTCTTGGCAGCTAGTTTGACATCGTCCATGTAGCGCGTGTCGACAGATGACGCACTTGCAAAGGCAGCTTCGACACCATCCTCCGGCCTTGAGGTCACGAGTATACGGAATTTCCGAGGGAGGTCGAAGAGATGTTGAGCAAGAAATACATGTAATCCATTTTTACCGATGGCGTCCCCGCTCTCGTCCAATGCATCGATTACGATAAGAATTGGGTCATGAAGTTCCACATTCTTGAGCGGTTTGAGGAGAAGGCCTTCGAAGAGTGTACGATAGTCTCGGGTACCGTACAGAGAGGGGTTCTCCTTAATGGCCCTTCCGAGGGAGAGTTTGAACGAAGAATTTCGAAGGGAAAGATCGCGAGCAAGTGTCGTGAACAGCTGATAAGCCTCGTCTTTAGATTGTTCCTTTCGCAAAAATGCGAAGTAAGAGCCGAGATACTGGTTCTCGAACCGACGTGCCACCTCATGAGCAATAGACGACTTTCCCGTGCCCGCTTGGCCGAGGAGAATAAGCCCACGTTCCGATTCCGGATTCTCGACCCAATTCACGATATGCTCCAAGAAATCTTCCCGCGTGCCCGGAAGGCAGCGGTTCTTATCGCCGAGCCGCCAGCCTCCTTTGTAAGGCAATTCTCTGATTATAGCCCCCATTTCTGTGCGTCCCTTATCAGATCGGTTGCTCTTCTCACCATTAGAATTACGAATTACACACCAGCGTCTATTGCTTGGGATGACATCGCCCTTAGCTATGGATTCGCTCCATTCAGTCAAATAACTCCTGCGCTGGAGGAATGTTATTCACGTCGTCATGCATTCCAAGCACAGTAATCTCGGTGGTAACGGCAGCACGAGCGAGGAAATCGTCTCGCAACCGGACGAGCTTGGTACGATACTGTTCTATTTCTCCGTCAACTTGGCCGAACATATTCTTCCACGTCCGCGTTCCTACAAATCACATGTTTACAAACACCAAGGAGAGGGGTCAAGATGACTTACTGACTCCCACATGCTTCGCATACAATTCGATAAATTTCCCAATCTCGAAGACACACTGCAGCATCTCCTCGAGGATTCGTGCTTGCCTAGACTCGGGCCTGATATTCCTCAAAGCATCGGCATCTTCTGCGAATTCGAATGCATCGCGTATCGTCTGAAAGAGTGCTCTGACATTGTCGTCACGCTGAACCTGTAGTAGCAAAGTCTGACAGGGAGGCAGAGATAGAATGAATGTCCCGTGTACCCCGACAACGTAAGGAGCCGCACCTCGGGGATCTTTGAGAGCAAACTCCATGCCATATTTGCATAGGGTTGCAACTGAAGAACGGGAGTTGGCTCATGGAAGAACACACAAATGATACGGGGCATACTGATGCGATTGAACCGACAGCATCCATCACCTGCTTGATGACAACAACAGCACTGCTCCATGATTCGATAGCGTTGATGGCTTCTTCTGCGCGACCAAGGGCAGCACCTGACACCTCAGTCTGGCTGTTTGCAGTGACAGCGATCGTTAAGAGTGTGCCTGACTCATTTGAACGTCCGTGAACACTATCCAAAATAATGTCAAGTTCTACATGTAGGATTCTCCTCAGCCCGCATAATAATTCTAAGAAAATGACCACCCACGTCGAGGTTCACAGGAAATCGTCTTCACTCCAATGAGGACGTCTTTGTGAATGGTGCTCTTCGCATAAAGAGACACTGTAATGCTGGAGAGTGGTTCTACAGCACTGGAGCGACTCAGTATTAAACAGGAGCAAAAGTACCACATATCTCACAAGGCGTCGATGCTCTCGTTCCACTCCACACTTTGCCCTATGCTCTGGATAGATCGTGTCTGGCATTTTCTCGTACCGTGGGTCACAGCAACATAGAACCGCCTTTCCTTCCCAAGGCGGTTCTTGATAAGGGGAAGATTGCGTGCTTTGAGGACTGATAGCGAAAACGTAATTCGTAATATTAGGGAAGTATCACTGAGATAGTACGTACTAGCCACCCCGAGGCAAAGTAACCCCCGTTTCGTCTCAGTCACTCGAGTGCTGTTCAAAGATAGCTACGTGAGAAAACACCAAAATGAAACGGAAGTGAGTGACGTACGATGTTGCGGATGATTGAGGACGTGGGCTGTAAGGATAGTTAAGAATGACTCGGATGAGGGAATATCCGATGATTGGCATACGAATCCGGAACCACGTTGGTGGGTTCTTGTGCGGGAGCCATCGTGGTTATAGGCTTCTTTCGTAGATTGGAATACAGGTAAAAAGGAAGGAAGAGTTGAGCGGTGTAGGAAACGAGGCGCCCAGGAAGGATAGGAAGAGTGGGCGTGCTGTGGCGTTGCGCCGTACTATTCGGTCACACTTCAGCTCGAGATTGACCAGTTCATGTAAATAGTATCGACTCCGAGTCGACTCCTTATCTCCTTGCCGTTTTCATGGTTTACTTCACTTAGGAGGTAAGTGCTGGTAATTGCCAGTGCCTCCCTCGTTTAGAACGCGTGGGAACGCAGAGCATAGCTCGACAGGAAAGGGACTGCTCCAGAGGATCACGCGATCACGGCTACGTGACAGAGCCTCATCTTTCACCAGGACTACCCGTACCATATTGAGGACATGCTGCACTATATCAATCCGATGTCTTTTTTTTTTAAAAAAAAGGGGAGCTATTTCCAACTCGACGAAAATCAACAGCGAAGACTTCCCCAGACGTGGATGATTACAATTGCAGGATACAGACTTGGAGGCAGCTTGGAGGCCTACTTCCGGATGTGGGATACAGTAACTGATCGACATGTGGTGTCTGGATGGAAGCAAATTAGTGAGTAATTTCTGAAAAAAAAAAAAACCTAATGCCACCGCAGTACAGCCTTGACAACGCGCGCACAACTTTTTCGCCAATCCACCCACTCCCTCTCATTCGCGTATGCCACCCGTGACCGTCACAGCCATCGCCGCTCATTCATCAGCTCTATTGCCAAACGCTCGCATGTACTCTAGCGTCTCCAATCTGAATCGCCTGAACGCCTGAACCCCGCAGATTCCCAAACTGGTACCTCCGACCCTTACAAACGCGACTTGCTCCTGCTCCTGTCTCTGGACTCCCTGGCCCACATTTAGCAAGCCAGGCAAGAACATCTCCGCAAAGTCGTCTTCGTCCGTCGCAAATTCGCGCGCCTCCACGCCGGACACTCGATGAGATGTCGCACAGCGATGAACGGGACAAGGTCGACCTTTCGTCCGAGCGAGTAGAGTGTCAGTGGAACGAGCGACAGCGTGCCACCGCCGACTGCAGGAGCACCTGTGAAGGCAGGTAATAAGTGACTCCGAGCAGTCGCGGCGGTAGACGTGTCGTCATTGAGTACGCCACCAAACGCACTGTGAGCTTGTGTCAATGACGTTGACTGCCTATCTCGTACTTGTCTGCAGCGAGCCCATGCTTCCGTCATCGTGTACAGGGCTCTACACCGTTTTCGTTACCGCTAGTCCTGTTATCGCCCTTGTTGTGGCCCCTTAAATTTAAGGGCGGCGTATCTGACCAGATGGCATACAGTATCATCGAAGCGTGTCGCTGCCAGTGCTCTCTGGGAGGACGAGGGATAGCCCGTTTTTGTAGTCGACGTCTTCGTCGTCGTCCTCATTCTCCAGTTCAACGCAACACCCAGGAGAAGGCGGATGGGGCAAGGTAAACATGTCCTTGAATACGGGTGACGCCGCTTTTGACATATACGCAGAAGTTATGTTATCTATAGACCGGGGGGTCATCATGGTTATATTGGCATCCATAGTCTGCGTCGTCAATAGAGGTCTAAGCCATGGTCTTGTTGATACGCCAGGAGGATTGGCAGATATAGCGCTCGAACTCGACCTGTCCGATGAAAAGCATGGTCAGCAAACGTGATAACTTTTCGTTAAGACTCCTCACCTCGTCCTCGATCTCCGCCCTGAGCAACTCGGCCAAAATCGTATGCGCCAGCACCATCGCCAACGCAGCATGACCCCGACAACGCACGCACAACCTTTTCGCCAACGCTTCCCACTCGTTCGTGCATGCCCCCATCGCACCCGTCCCGCTCATTGCCGGTCTTTCACCGACTCGATCGCCAAACGAACGCATGTACGTTTGCCACTCGAGCATCTCCAACCTAAACCTCGACTCGATCAATTTCACAAACTGGCCCCTCTGCTCCCTACAAACGTGATCTCCTCCCGCTCCTGTTCCTATTGGCGTACTACAGGTAAACCAGCCAGGTGAAAAAACACCTCAGCAACTCCATCCTCGTACGCCTTTCGTAGCGCAAATTCACGAGCCGTCAAGCCACAGGTGCGATGATACTCGACCAGATGCCGTAACGCGTCGTGTGAGTGAATTTAGCGTCAACGGCGCTAGTGTCAGCGTGTGCGTCTCAGCGGTCAGCAGGGCCGCCTTCGAGCGCAAATAATAGTCAATTCAGAACAGGCGACGGTTTCCAGTGACACGTCATTAGCGGGTGAGACTGAAGCAGGCTCGTCAGCGTCTCGCGCAGGCTGTCAATCTTATACTTGTCTGCTGCAAGCCAGGATTCCGTCAGCGTGTCTAGCGGTCCGTCGTCGTCGTCGTCGTTTTTCTGTCGCTGCTGCTAGTTCCATGATTTGGATGACGGCATGTTGTGGGACGCGACAGGATAGATGGGATATAGAAGTATCGAGAGAGTGGCGCTGCTTTCTGGGAGTTGCACGAGAGGTAACCCGTCTTTGTAGTCGATGTCTTTGCCCGAGTCGTCGTCCTCAGGGTTGTTGACGACAGGGCTAGGACAGGGAGGATGGGGGAGAGTGGTGATGTCCCTGAATACGGGGACGCTTTGGACTAAAGAGCAATGTAACGTCCAAATTTCCAAGCTCTTAGCAATATAATGACTTCCATGGCCAGCCAAATGATGGATCCAAAGACACATCAGAAGAGGAGGGACCTCCCTTACTTTTGAGACGCATTTGTCAATCTCCACCCATCGAAATCAACCTTTTTTAAAAGAAATCAGCACTTATATCCCGCAACTAACTATGACAAAGACGCGGTCCCCGGGTACAGGATTGGATGAGGTGGCAAAGAGTGGTTAAGTAATCGGAACGAGAAGTTGGCAGTGTGCCCATCGAAATCTACGAACCATGCACAGACAAGACTCCGCGGGATGCTAATTCCTCTAGGGCAACATACCGTGACATACAATATGCTCTATTTGTTAACATATACTGTAGCCCAATTTGATCCATGTACAAAGTTTGAAAGATCAAGCTCGGTATAATCTTTGCCTGCAATCCAGACAGTATTAGACCTGTGAAGATATGGCCGGTGAATCTGAGGGATCCATAAGAAAAGTTCGTTCTCTTCTCCGCAAATCCAACCATCGTCATGGATCGGGAGTTCGTCTGTAAGATAGATAGTCTCAGCATTTGTTCTTTCCTTGACACGAATCGTGCGTCGCGAGGGCGAGGTAATGGGCTGCCTATCCGGCGACGATACGACAGAAAAGGCTGATGTGAGGTGCCCACTAGACAGGCCCACCGGCGGCTCTCCAGCTGTAGCTTCCCATACGCGAATTGTGAGATCTGACGACGCCGATGCAATGCGCCGTCCGTCTGGCGAGAACGCAACCGATCTGACCGATTCGGTGTGTCCAATAAACGGTCCCCCTACGACCTCTCCAGTTGC
This sequence comes from Lactifluus pinguis, assembly GCA_003313945.1. NCBI lineage: Eukaryota > Fungi > Basidiomycota > Agaricomycetes > Russulales > Russulaceae > Lactifluus > Lactifluus pinguis. Next base: position 7,978 of record QLPA01003281.1, on the reverse strand, counting down.
GGCATTCCATATACGAATCGTGCGATCGCTCGAGGCAGAGACTATCCGCTGCCCGTCCGGGGAAAACGTAACAGAAATGACCGAGTCTGTGTGTTCAGTAAATGGGCCCGCTATGGCCTCTCCTGTTGCGGCATCCCATATACGAATCGTACGATCGTCCGAGGCTGAGGCGATACGCTGTCCATCTGGAGAGAATACAACGGCGTTGACATTATCAGTGTGTTCAGTAAATGGGCCCACCACGACCTCTCCTGTCGTGGCATCCCACACACGAATCGTGTCATCAGAGGAACCCGAGGCAATGCACTGCCCGTCCGGTGAAAACGCAATAGAGCTGACGGAATTGGTGTGTCCAGTAAGTGGGCCTGCCGTGACTTCTCCCGTCGCAGCATCCCACACGCGAATCGTATCGTCTCTTGCGGCCGAAGCGACGCGCTGCCCGTCTGGCGAAAATGCGACAGAAGTGACCCAATCTGTGTGTCCAGTGAACGGGCCGGCTACGACATGTCCTGTTGCGGCATCCCAAACACGAATCGTGCAATCGTCAGAGGCAGACGCGATGCGCCGCCCATCTGGCGAGAATGCAATAGATCTGACCCAATCTGTGTGTCCAGTAAATGGGCCAGCTATCACCTCTCCCGTTGCAGCGTGCCACACACAAATTGTGCGATCCGATGAGGCCGAGGCGATGTGCTGCCCATCTGGTGAAAATACAACACATCTGACTGAATCGGTGTGTCCAGTGAACGGACCCGCCACAGACTGTGTTGTTGCTGTGGCATCCCACACGCGAATTGTATGATCTCCAGAACCTGAGGCAATGCGCTGCCCATCTTGTGAGAACGCGACAGAAAACACTGAACCCGAGTGTCCAGTAAATGGGCCTGCTACAACCTCTCCACTTGTGGCATCCCACATGATAATCGTGAGATCATCTGAGGCCGAGGCGATTCGGTGCCCATCTGGGGCGAATGCAACAGAGCAGACACCAGCGGTGTGCCCAGTGAATGGGTCCGTTATGAGCTGTCCGGTCGTGGCGTCCCGCACTCGAATTGTAAGATCGTCCGATGCTGAGGCGATGCGACGTCCGTCCGGTGAGAATGAAACAAAATTGACAATATTGGTGTGTCCAGTAAATGGGTCCACTATGAGCTCCCCTGTTATGGCATTCCACACGCGAATCGTGCGATCGTCGGAAGCCGAGGCAATGAGTTGACCGTCTGGAGAGAATGCAGCAGATCTAACACCATCAGTGTGTCCGGTAAACGGGCCCACTACAACCTCCCCTGTTGAAGCATCCCAGACGCGAATTGTGTGATCATCCGAGGCAGATGCTATGCGTTGTCCGTTCGGTGAGAATGAAATAGTTCTGACCCAATCGGTATGTCCAATAAACGGGCTCGCTACGACTTCCCCAGTTATTGCGTCCCACACACATATCGTGCAATCGCGCGAGGCTGAGGCGACACGTTGTCCGTCTGGCGAGAAAGCAACAGAGGAAACAATATCGGTATGTCCAGTAAATGGGCCCGCCACGAGATGTCCCGTTGTGGAATCCCACACCCGAATTGTGCGGTCTCGCGAGGCTGAGACTATCCGCTGACCATCTGGTGAGAATGCAATAGACTCGACTGAACCGCCATGTGCTGGAATAGTCATTTCCAATGTTGGCCAATGAAGGAGCTGCCCTCGTTCCAACGACAATGTGTGAGGAAATAGGTGAATGTAGTTCTTCAGGATGTGGGAAGAGGCTGGCGCGAAGGGCAAAGCAGAGATATAGATATGTGGAGCACTTCTTGCTATTGCCATCCCGAAATATCGCACAAATGAGGACGCATCATTCACAAACGCCAACATATTCTCCACGTCAGTTTGGGATGGCCGTTGCGACTTTTCGTAATAGTCATTACATGTCACACGTCAAATGGAGGTTGTACATACCTTCTGCTGATCAGATTGCAACCAGGTCTTCAGAGATGACAACGCCGGTGAAGCAAGGCCCACGTTGCTCTTCATGCTAAGGACTTCTAGCCAAAATAGAAATTTGTTCTCGAATAATGATCGAAGTTTCGTGAACAGATCGTGTTCAAAGGCAACATGTTCTAAATGGTTGTCCCAAAAGACGCAGGAATACCATAGAGCAGGTGGAATATGTTCGGAAATTCGAGATTGTAGGTCTGGGACGTCGCTGTTGGCGATATACGACGATTCCAGTTTGCAGATGTTGAACTTGAGATTATCGAGCATTAGACCAACGCAGGAATGTGCTAAATGATGGTGCGCATCCTCAAGGTCGACGTAGAATATGTCACTCTTCTTAGTCGTCAGGAAGTCACGGAATGAGGTATGAAGGGGAATGATGGGACGCGTTGGATCGGATGAGGTGACATTGGTCAGCAGCGAACCGAGGTGACGAAGCAATTCAAGAACTGGATCGGGATCCTCGGGGTCATCGATGGGAGCATGCCGTCGCAAAGCAATCAAGGATTGGAGGGAGAGAGGTTTGATCGCAGCAAACAGTTGTCCCATCACCGATCGAAATAAGGTTTGAGCTTCATCCGGCTTGAAGTAACCTTGTAGAACTTCTTCGTACAACTTGTCCAACGGATCTTGTCCATTGTGATCTCGAGAGTGTCCCAACAGGCGCTGCACGCACTTCTTCTTGCTAAACCCGAAACTAGCAGGAGGGCTGTTTATGAACCCGCACGCGACAGCTGCCCACTGAAACACGCCCTCTGCTGCCTTTGCTAATTTCATACCATTGTCTTTGAATACGTCCGGAGGAAGCTCATGTCGAAGATACACACAAATATCTTGCTCCGTCTTGGCAGCTAGTTTGACATCGTCCATGTAGCGCGTGTCGACAGATGACGCACTTGCAAAGGCAGCTTCGACACCATCCTCCGGCCGTGATGTGACGAACACACGGAATTTCGGTGGGAGGTCGAGGAGATGTTGAGCAAGAAATACATGTAATCCATTTTTACCGATGGCATCCCCACTCTCGTCCAATGCATCAATTACGATAAGAATTGGGTCATGAAGTTCCACATTCTTGAGCGGTTTGAGGAGAAGGCCTTCGAAAAGTGTACGATAGTCTCGGGTACCGTACAGAGAGGGGTTCTCCTTAATGGCCCTTCCGAGGGAGAGTTTGAACGAAGAATTTCGAAGGGAAAGATCGCGAGCAAGTGTCGTGAACAGCTGGTAAGCCTCGTCTTTAGATTGTTCCTTTCGCAAAAATGCGAAGTAAGAGCCGAGATACTTGTTCTCGAATCGACGTGCCACTTCATGAGCAATAGACGACTTTCCCGTGCCTGCTTGGCCGAGGAGAATAAGACCACGTTCGGATTCCGGATTCTCCAACCAATTCACGATATGCTCCAAGAAATCCTCCCGCGTGCCTGGAAGGCAGCGGTTCTTATCGCCGAGTCGCCAGCCTCCTTTATAAGGCAATTCTCTGATTATAGCCCCCATTTCTGCCGGTCCGTTTCAGTGTTCTTCTCACCATTAGAATCACGAATTACACACCGGCGTCCATTGCTTGGGATGACATCGCTCTCAGCTGTGGATTCGCACCATTCAGTCAAATAACTCCTGCGCTGGGAGGAATGTTACTCACGTCGTCATGCATTCCAAGCACAGTAATCTCAGTAGTCACCGCAGCACGAGCAAGGAAATCCTCTCGCAATCGGATCAGCTTAGTACGATAGTCTTCTATTTCTCCGTCAACTTGGCCGAACATATTCTTCCACGTCCGCGTTCCTACAAACCACATGTTATAATTACCAAGAAGAGAGGTCAAGAGAACTCACCGACTCCCACGTGCTTCGCATACAATTCTATAAATTTCCCAATCTCAAAGACACACTGCAGCATCTCCTCGAGGATTCGTGCTTGCCTAGACTCTGGCTTGATATTCCTCAAAGCATCGGCATCTTCTGCGAATTCGAATGCATCCCGTATCGCCTGAAATAGTGCTCTGACATTGTCGTCACGCTGAACCTGGAGTAGCAAAGTCTGACAGCGAGGCAAAAACAGAATGAATGTCCCGTGTACCCCGGTAACGTAAGGAGCCGCACCTCGGGTATCTTTGAGAGCAGATTCCATGCCAGACTTGCATAGGGTTGCAACTGAAGAACGGGAGTCAGCTCGGACAAGGACAGGTAAAATGATGCTGGGCATACTGCTGCGATCGGACCGACAGCATCCATCACCAGCTTGATGACATCGACGGCACTGCTCCATGTATCCATAGCGTTGATGGATTCTTCTGCACGACCAAGAGTAGCACCTGACATCTCAGTCTGGCTGTTTGCAGTGACAGCGATCGTTAAGAGTGCGCCTGACTCGGTTGGACGTCCGTCGACACCTTCCAAAATAATGTCAAGTTCTATATCTAGGATGCTCAGCTAGACGCATAATAATTATAAGAAAATGACGACCCACGTTGAGGTTCACAGGAAATCGTCTTCGTTCCAATGAGGATGTCTTTGTGGATGGTGCTCTTCGCATAAAGAGACACGGTGATATTGGAGAGTGGTTTTACAGCACTGCAGGAGATTCAATTTTAAACAAGAGTAAAAGTACCACATATCTCACAAGGCGTCGATATTCTCGTTCCACTCCACGCGTCGCCCTACGCTCTGGATCGATCGTGTCTGGCATTTTCTCGCGCCGTGAGTCACGGTAACATAAAACCGCCTTTCCTTCCCAAGACTGTTCTTGATAAGGGGAAGATTGCGTGCTTGGAGGACTGATAGCGAAAAGGTAATTCGTAATATTTGAGGAGTATCGCTGAGATACGTACTAGCGACCTGGAGTTGAAGTAAGCTCCGCTTCGTTTCGGTGACTTGAGTGCTGTTCAGAGATAGCAACGTGAGCAAAGATTGAAATGAAATGGAACTGATTGACGTACGATGTTGCGGATGATTGAGGATCTGGGCTGTAATGATAATTAAGAGTGATGAGAGAATATCCGATATGAGATTGGCATACGAATCGGGAACCACGTTGGTGGGTTCTTGTGCGGGAGCCATCATAGTTATAGGCTTCCTTCGTAGATTGAAATGGAGGTAAAAAGGAAGGAAGAGTTGAGAGGTGCAGGCAACCAAGGGGAGGAAGGCCGGGCGTTCTGTGGCGTTGCGCCCTGGATGCGCCGTAGAACTCTTCTGTCATACTCCCGCCCGAGATTGACCAGTTCATGTGAATCGTACCGACTCCGAGTTGACACCTTCTCTCCTTGCCGTCTTCATAAGGTAGGTGCCAGCTCGCTTAGAGCGCGTGGAAATGCACACGATACAGTAGCTAAACACAAGGTGCGGTTCCCTCTGCGATCACGGCTACACGGTATGACTCTCCCCACCACCATCCACACACTGTTCCATATTTAGGACTTTCCCACCTTTACACCAGTGACCCTGCCTAGATTGTTATGCTCTCTGACAGTCGAAGCGCGTCTTTGTTGCTTGTTAAAATCCCGCACAGATGAATGCAGGTTAAATATAAGGGTACTGCTTAGAGCTACTTTGTCCAACTCGAGCAAAGACTTCCCCAGACAGCCAAAGCGTGGGTGATGGGTTTGCAGTTGCAGGATACAAACTTGGAGGCCTACTTCTGGATGTGGAATACGAGTACCGATCGACATGTCTCTGGTTGAAAGCATCTTAGCGAGTGATTTCTGAAAAAGAAAAGCCTAGTAGTTACTGAATGTAGGCGCTAGGATCAACGCCAACGCAGCATAGCCCCAACCAATTCAACCACCCCCATGTACCTCTACCACCACCTAGCGTCTCCAACCTGAACGGCCTGAGCCTCGACTCTCTTAGACTCACTGGCAATCCCCAAACTGGTACCTCTGGCCTTCACAAATGTGACTTGCTCCGTTACATCCCAACACAATGTGTTTCAGAGTCTATGGTAGCCTGGCATGGATTAACTCTAATTCCCAGGCTCAGTGTCGATGCTGGCTTGTGAGATCTGAGGGAAAAACGTGCTGCGGTAGGCATGACCGTGCCGTTTTCTTACCTACGCATCTTTCACATTTCCACGTAAACCCGGCACCTTATTCCTATCCAATAACCTGCGCAACGAATACATGTATTAATTTCACTCAGATCGATTCACAACATATCGGTGGCAGGTCAAGGCGATGGCGGTCGGCCTACCGCATCCCCAGGCCTCAAGTTCAACCCTGTAGTGCATAATTTCTGAGTGACTCCATGTCTCTAATCACGCTCAGTACTCCTCAAAGTGAACGTCTCTGCGCTCCGGCGCGTACGCAAGTAGTAATAACCGCATCGAGCGCGCAGTGCGTGCGATGATCATCAATCCCGTAGAAGATATCCGAGGGTCAGGCTAGCGCTTCGCTCATCGCACCCCATCCTTCTCCAGATACATCACCTTCTTGAGTGAGAGAAAAGATGTGGGCGGAGGGCATCCTCGATGGCAGGTGTCAAAGTTCCTTCACCGCCATCTCGGTACCTCGGAATATCTTGTGGTTTTGTTATCCGTTTGCTGACTTGATCCCTCTTCTTTTGTCTGCTACTGCCTAGCTTATCCTGTTGCTTGTGGATGACGTCGTCCGGGGGATGAGGAAGGAAAGCCGACGGGAGCAGGCCCAAGAGCCGTGCCAGACTGATTTCATTCCACCATGAAATTGTAGAATGAAATCCTAATCATATTCTCCTGGAGCAACAGAACTGTCTGCATCGTTGGGAGTTTTCCATGAGCTCGCTGACCATCCGCGCGAATACTATCAAGAACAATTCGACCTCGGGAGACAGACGCAATGAAAGCCATCTGCCCAGAGCCAGTTGGCTCTTGAGCGGGTATGTCATAGTCCAAACGTCTGGGACGGTCGCACAGCAGAGGTACTTCTAGTCGGCAGATACTATGCTGAGGTTTTATGATCTAGACAAAATAAATAGGGTTACTGACTTGTTCGACAATTTCAGTATTCTGCGTCACCACTGTTAAATGGCATAAAAGACGCGATGAGGGACTGTCTCCCCACAACTCACCGACCTGTGGGGCAAGAAAGAAAACGGCAGCGTAGGCGTGACGTGCTTCTGGACGCAAAGACCGGTGCCAGCACAGCGGCGTGGGCGAGCAGCTTTAAATATAAATAAATATTCTTCGTAAGTCCCACAGAGACAACAAAATCCCCGTACCACCCATTTGGTCGATCCAGAAAGATAGAGTGTCAACGACCAGCCGAGATAGACCCAGGTCAGAAAAGCCGAAGAGGTAAACGGTGGGAGATCCGCCTCTTCCCTATTTCGCTGCGGCGCGATGCGTCACTCATCGTCACCTTTGTCCATACCTAACCTAGAGGGTGATGAGATTTTGACTCAGCGGGGCTAGGCCTGTGGCGGATAAAAAAGTTAGGTTATTGAGGTGGTGATCATGGTCCCCAAGGCTTTCTCCAATTTGGGGTTGGGAGAAGCGGAGAATTGGCGGCTCAGATCTCAGTGTCAGACACCCCGAGTCCCAAGGTTTCCCAGTGGGCGAGTGGGATAGCCGCGCAGTACCTCTTGAGTGAGAATTAGTGCTTCGGATGTGGAGGGATAAGGAAACTTTGCAACGCTATAGCGTAATTTTGCAAATAATGACGTACGGGACTGTAAGGTATTATCGCTGTGAGTTGCTGTGAGAGAAGAAAAACAAACATGAGTCCATGTTTGGCGATGTCGTTAGATATCTGATTCAAATTTGCCATTGGCAAAGACGTATTTATGACATCATTTCGGGATTATCGGCAACACGTGTGCACCAAAGATGTGAATGTGAAATACAGCCAGCCACATTTTGTATGATGATTTAACGTCATCATGTAGTACACTATCGTTAGCACGAAACGACATGTTGCAATATTTTACGATAATAGTGCGAGTCCAAAAAAAACGTGAAATGAAGGTAAGTATAAGGCAATACCCAAAGGATGCATATACATAAACAATGATGCAAGGCGCGCACACGC
>QLPA01003277.1:0-22191 GCA_003313945.1 Lactifluus pinguis | reverse complement strand
AGCTCGTACAAGCTCGTACGAGCTCATATGAGCCTTCTCAAGTCCTTAAAGTTGAAAAAGTTCAATAAGTTGAAAAGGAACCTACGTTTCATTAAAAGTGACTATCAACAATTTTTTGAAAAAGTAGAAAAGTGCACACAAGGTACACAAAGTGAAGAAAGTACCATAAGTGCTCAAAGTTAAAAAGTTGATGGTGCCATCTGCTCACGGGGTCGATGACTGATTGAACGCTGACCGAGAGCACCATCATGGGGTGCGTTGACTCTCGCTATCATCCACGACCGCGCGCACTGCGACCACGCAGTCGAGCTGGATTCGTCCGCCACTTTTACCCCTCTCACTGCACATTCTGACAGCCGTCGTGGACACTTACCATGGACGACAGCTGACGACAGCTGACCATCGACAGACAATGACGACGCCACCATTGCGACAGCCACGACAGCCCGACGTCACACACACTGACAATTGTCAATCACTGTTCTCGGTCAATCCGGTACTTCCGATGTCGACCAGCGCACCTGCAACTGCTCCATCAGTGGGCATAACGTTCAACCCGTCCTTCTCTTGCCGGGCTGTCATCGGAACACGGTTTCGCATCTGCTTTCTTGGCCAACACCGTTGTGGCTTACGATCGGCGACCGACAAATGAGTACGGTGGCATTGGGCACGCTTACAATCGTCCACAGCCGCCCACAACGGCCTTTCCTCACACAGCGGTGGCGTGAACATGGCCTAACGTGTTAAGGTTCCAAGTGGGACCTTTAGAGCGAAGTGCTCCTTAACGTAAACTTTCGACTTACGGTTCGGTTCAGTGAAGACTTCGTAAACGACGAAGTCAAACTCGTATCAGATGATGAGGTTTCTCTCAGATAAAACTTAGTTTCAACGCAATAGTTCTGACTGTGTCAAACAGACTTGGTATTGTGAAACAAAACTGAGACTTAAGGTCCCAGTAGTCGCCTCAACGCGACTTAAATACAGGCGTAAGGCTACTGCCTAAAGTAAATAAGACGATACGAAACATAGCTAACACAGCTCCGCAGCCATAGGGGCTGTGAACGATCCTCGTACTGCTTTTCTGTTCTTGCAGGATCAGACGCGAATCAGCAAGTCATCGCGTGGCTGTCCATCAGACTGCTTGCGGCAGTACGGTGCTAAATAAGTCCGATCAAAGAAGCAGTGACGTACAGTGATCGGTGAGGTAACGGGACGTATGTAGGGAGGCGAGATCGATCGTGAGATCGATCAGATGTCCATCCAAACACGAGGCATTGACGTAAGAAAGAAAATGAAGCACATACGGAAGAGACGGTCCGGAGCACGCGATGCGAAAGTGTATGATCGTCCAGAATCATAACACCATCCCCCTCCTAGAGCGAAGTCCCACCTTCGCTTCGTCATCGGACTCGTACCCCTTATTCAGGGAGAGGAAGAAGGAGAGGGGTTCGAGGGTCCAGGGGCACCGCTCGCCCCAGTAGTCGTGTTCGAGGGGGACGAGGCACGACTCACCGTATTGGCATTGGACATGAGGCTGTCGACAATTTGTTCCAATGTGTCCGTAGGACACACACCAATCGCACCACCTGTGTAGCGGACATTGCCGGTAGGTGTGTCCAGGGTCGATCCGATCGCAATGGGCACAGTACGTTCCATACGGATACGCAACTCTTGCCCATGCTGAATCGGTTGCTGAGCCACTGCCCGTATCGAAGTGCCGTCCCATACAAGCCGGGCACTCGAGGGTAGCTGAGCAGTCATGAACCCCCTCGCGTTGCCAGCGGGGTCTGTCAGTGTGACGGTCATAGTGAGTGCGCTGCTCTCGGGCAACGGGCAGAGCGGTAAGCGGGCGGTGGGATTCATGACGGTGTGCAAGACTGGTTCGGGCGGTGGACGTGTCAACTCTTGCGAGAAGGGATCGGGTGGCTGATGGGAGATCGTATGCAGGGGGCGCAGAGGTACGCCCCTCTGTGGCTGGGGCGACTGCCGCCCACCAGGTCCACGTTGTGTCTCGTGATGGTGACACCGCTGGTGGGGTGGTCGGCTCGAGTTTCTCGAGGACTCGGAACTCGAATTCTGTCTGCTCCGCCGCCCACGGGTTAATACTGCCATCTGGCGAGGGTAAGGAGAATCGGACCGTGGTGTGGCTGGGCGATTTACTGCCCGGGCGTAAGTAACCCTCGTCCATTCCGGCCCATCGTTCTGGACTGGCTGGGAGCGGGACGTCGAGGTGTTGTTCGTGGAGGAGCGGGTTCGAGGCATTGGACATATAACAGGCGCAGATAAGAATTGGAGGTTTGGTAGAAGATAAAGTGGAATGATGAGCAGGAGGTTGAACGTGAAGAGGAGGAGTAAGACAATTGTTTGAAGTGGAAGTTGGTAGAACTGGTGATGCTTTCTCTGGTCGCATCATCAGGACTCTTATAGCTTTTGGATGAGCCCTGTAAAATGTTTTGATCAAGTCCGGTGCATTGACTTGTGATGCTGGTTCCCATGAGTTATGCGCAGCGGAATAGCCCTTCCACTTCAACAGGTACTCTAACTTCCCTGGTTTAATCTTAGTTTGTCCAACGCGCCGCGTTGCTAACACCTGTTCCACCTCATATTCTGCTTCGCCTTCGATCAATTCAGGAGGCGGTTCTTCATAGTTTGATCCGTGTTCCACCGTTTCAGTATACGGTGTAATCAACGAAGTGTGGAACACGTTGTGGATCTTCCAATGATCTGGGGTTTGCAACCGCACTACCACTGGTGATATGACTTTGAGGACTTTGAATGGTCCAAAACATTTTGGGGCCAACTTCTTACTGCCATGCGTAAGTTTCAGGTTAGTCCCTTCTAACCAAACTTTGTCTCCTTCTTGGTACGCATGACCCTTACGTTGTCCTTTCTTTCGCTCCGATCTTTTCTGTAGCAGTGTTTGCACATGGCGCATTGCCGTTCGTGCCTTCTCCCGCACTTCTTCCAGCACGTTTGCACGTTTTGTTACATATGGGAGTCGGGAGGTGGCGTTGAGAGTGGTGATCATCGGTGTAAACCCCATGAGGAGTTCGAATGGCGTATAGCCCGTGGTGGCGTTTGGCCATGAGTTGTGCACGAATTGTGCAACGGGGAGGAGATCCGACCAATCCGTTTGGTGGTCGTTCCCGTAGATGCGGAGATACTGTTCCACCCGTTGATTAGCGCGCTCTGATTGTCCATCCGTCTGTGGATGGTAAGCGGTGCTAATGTTCTGCTTAATTTCGAGCTTTGTACAAATCGCCTCCGCTAGATGGGATGTGAAGCGCGGGTCTCGATCGGAGATGATCCGCTTTGGTATACCATAAAGCGGGAACACGTGTTTGATGTACAAATTGACGATGTCTTCTGTACTGCTTTTCTTAACACATGGGATAAACGTTGCTGCCTTTGTGCAATCGTGATCCACAATCGTCAGGATCGAGTCATATCCGTTAGACTCTGGCAGATCCGTGATGAGATCCATAGCTATTACTTGATAGGGGACGTTCGCAATGCTCTCCTGGGGTTCGACAGGCACCAGGGGTACACGTGGTCGATGTGTCATTGGTTTCGTACTTTGACAGATAGCGCATCCTTTGACATATTGCGTCACGAAACGCTTTACGTCTGGCCACCAGAAGTTTTGGAGGACTTGGTGTAACGTGTTACCAATTCCTGGGTGGCCGGCTATTGGGTGATCATGATATCGATGGAGGATATCCTTCTGTAGTTGATCATCTGGTGGTACAACCGGCGCATCTGCCTTCCACCAGTGATTCTCGTGGTCTTGTTCTATCTGATGGATTTCCATCCATCGACGCATTTCCTCCTCATGTTTGGTTTGACATTCCCAAACACGCTGTTCGAGGGAGGCGACGCCAATCGCCTGTGCAAAAAGCTTATCTGGCAGGACGATCACGTCCTCGTTATCTTGTTCTCCTGCCGTCATGGCTGGGTTACGTGATAAGGCGTCCGCTCGGTTAGTGGCGCCGGGTTTGTGTATCAATTCGTAATTGAAGTCGGCTAATTTGCTCAGGTACCGCGCCACTCGCCTGGCAATGCTTCGGGGTGATCGATAATAACGGAGATTGTTGTGATCAGTATAGACTTTGATCGGGAATGGGGATGACAGTAACACATGTTCCCAACGAAGCAATCCTCGTACTAGCGCGAGTAATTCGCGATCGTACACAGGGTAGTTTCGTTCCGCCTCGTTGAATGTGTGCGAATCATAACCCACTGGTCTGGGCTTGTTCTCATCATCGCGCTGGATTAGGATCGCTCCTGTGGCGTATTGTGATGCATCAACTTCTAGCTCAAATGGACGTGTGTAATCTGGTCTGTTCAACACTGGATCGTCCTTTACACGTTGTAATAATGCTTTTACAGCATCGGTGCATTCTTCCGTCCAATTGAACTTGATGCCTTTCTTTAGTAGGGCTGTCAGGGGTCGCGCTAGTTCCGCAAAGCCACGGATGAATGGTCTCTGATACCCTAGTACGCCCAGAGTGCTTCGAACTTCCGACACGTTGCGACATGTGATAGACCAGTTTGCAAGACCGTCTCGCTTTGTAGGATCAATAGTGATCTGTCCATTCCGTACTTCGATTCCTAGGTAGCGGACGTGATCCTTTTCAAAGTGACACTTAGATGGTTTGAAGAACAACGAAAGTTCTTCTGCGCGGTCCAGTACCGCATGCGTGATTTCTCTCAGGCGTTCAAGGTTGTCGGTGCAGATGAGGATGTCGTCCATATAGATGAAGATTTCTCCAGGGTACTTGTTAAGTAGATCCCCAAAGGCGTCATTCATGAATCGCTGAAAGGTGGCTGGAGAGTTTCGCAAACCAAAGAACATTACCTTTGGTTTGAACAGTCCATAGGGCGTTTTAAACGCCGCCTTCCACTGATCCTCTTCACGTATGCGTATGTTGTGATACCCCCATCGAATGTCTAGTGCGGTGAACAATGTTTTTCCATGCAATTGTTCCAAGATCGTTTCTATTCGTGGTAGTGGGTAGACGTCTGGGATGGTAAATTCGTTGACCTTTCGGTAGTCCTGCACTGGTCGCTTCGATCCATCCTTCTTATCTATGAGGAACCAGGGGGATGAATAGCGGGAAGCTGTCTTCTCGATGTATCCCTTCTTCTCGTGTTCTTCGAGGAATTCTCGCGTGATCTTCATCTCTGATTCTTGGAGCGGGTACACTTTGCAATTCAACGCGTATGGCGCGTCTGGTTTCAACTCTATTTTCATGTCATGTACCCCTCGCGATGGTGGAAAGCGTTGAGCTGCTTTTTCGTCGAACACATGTGCATGTCGCTGATATTCAGGCGGTATGCCTTGTGTTGCCACGCTTTCACTAGCTGTCTTCTGTGCATCTTTAATAGCCCATTCTTGGGCTTTGTTTGTCTTCTTATTGCCAAAGGCAGCCTCTCTTAGGAACGCAATCTTCCTTGCTTGGATTGGTCCCAGAGGTGTCTTCTCTGCAGCGTCAACTAGCTTCTTTAAGAAATGGGAAAAGGTGGTTCGTAGCACGATTTTTGGGGTTTCTTCACCCAATTTTCCTTCCTTCCAATTTAGCTGTGGTTCGAAAGCTTCGAGCCACGGGTATCCCAATATGGTGCGATCTTCTCCTAGATTGGTAATGAAGAAGGTTTGCTTCTTAGTCACTTTTCCCATTGTGACGTTCAAGATGCAGTAGTGTGTTACTCTGCCGGCTTGATTTTCTGTGCCATCAACGTTGAATACCGTCCTCGGTATCTCTAATGATTTCTTTCCTACTCCCCATCGCTCGACTGTGCGATTGTCTAGGAAGTTTTGTGTTGCGCCACTGTCCACTAGTGCGCGATCTTCTTTTTCTCCGCCATTCGAGCTTGTTATATAAATAGGAACTGTCATTGATCCAATATTATTTAAATACAAGCTCGTCGTAGTCGCGGTCCTGATCCAGGCGGGCGAGTCAGGACCTTCTAAAAACTCGGTTCTTCTCCAGCCCAATGAGCGATGATTCCTTCGCGTTCATCGTCGGTGAGCCGTTTGAGTATGTCGGCGTATTTACCGGCATCAAATGGTTCTTCTTTTACTTCAGTAGAGGGGGTCTTTTCCTTCTCTACTTCGGTAACTCGTGCGCGCATTTGTCCCTTCTTAGGATTCTTTGGGCAGTTGCGCGACATGTGGCCCAGCTCCTTACAGAAGAAGCAGCGCCCTTCTTTGTACAACTTTTCCTGCTCTGGAGTGAAGCTGCGGGTTCGGATGGCATCCACGTCCATAGCGTCCGGATCTCCCCTAGGAGTGACGTATTGACGCTGTGGATTGGACCGCCTTCCTTGGTTCTGATTCTGGCCTTGGTTTTGTCGGCGTGGTCCTTGTCCTTGGCCAATTATCTGAGCGAGACGTCCCATAGAGTTAGACCTGTCCCCATGAATATTATTGAATAGGGTCTCCTCTTTCCATCGTGCATGCTGTGTACGAGCCGCTGCTTGCCACTGTTCGAGTGTCACTGGTCTGGGGTATTGTAAACGCATTATGTTCGTGTGCAAGGCTCTTTTCAGGCCCATGCGATATTTCATAGCAGTGGCGTGACTCGTCGGCTCCCACTCAACGGTGTACATGAGGTCGTTGAACCTCGTAGTGTAGTCATCTAAGTCATCTCCTTTCATTTTGAGATCTAGGAATTCTGTGAGGGCGTCTTCCTTTATGGACGTGTTTTTGAAATCTTCTAAGAACGTGTTGTAAAATGTCTGCCAAGTTACTTCATTGTTGGGCAGGATTCCTTGCTGTAACGCATTCACTGCTTGGTCCACTTTCTGTGAGGCCCACCGGTCGATCTTCGGTCCTTTGCAAAAGCTTACAAATAGTAGGATTCGATTGATCGGGTTCTCCATTACAGGGTTAGCTCTGTTGAGCCATCGATAATTCATGAACTTCCTCATGAATGCTTCAGACTGGGTTCTGTCGCCGCTGAAGATCCCCGGGTCTTGCCCCATCAAGGATCCTCCGGCTGCTGGTACGTTTCCAGGGATGGCTAGTGGGACGTGTGCCCCCGGGACAAATCCTGCAGGTGGTGGGCCACCGCCACCACCTCCGCCACCAGGGGGACCTCCACCACCACCGCCACCACCTCCGCCACCACCAGCACCTCCTCCTGGAGTGTTACCTCCAGAGGTATGTCCTGCGGGCGGAGTATGGCCTCCTATTGGTGTGTTACCACCGCCTCCACCTCCAATGGGTGTGTTACCGCCTCCTCCTCCTCCACCTATTAGAGGGGGAAGGAACTGTGCGGCCTGCGATGTTCCTGTTGCAGTTCTACTAAGTGTCATAGAGTACACTTTCATTGCTTGTCGTGGGTGCCAGGACGGTAATAAATCCTGCGCATCTAACATGTCTATACCATCTTTGGTCATGGTGGCCAACGCGGCTCCTGCGCCTTCGTAGTCCCATGACTTGTCCACATCTGCTCGCGTCGGTTGCACGCCTTGTGCAATGCTCAGATGTAAATCGGTTAACGTCGGTTTGTTTTCTGGTGTGGCGAGGGCTTGTCTCACTCGCTCCACTTGTTCAGGGGTAATCTTTTTACTGATTAGATCCAACCCTTCATTGAACGTTGTTCCATCCGAATCTCCTGAGGATGACGCGGAAGAGATTGAGGCCTGCTCTAGTCTATGTGTCACACTCGCTAAGAGTTCGTCCCGACTGGCCGCTGCCATGGCTTCCTCGGGTGACTGTAATGGTGATGCATCTCCCAACACCTGGAATCGGTTCGAGCTACCGATACTGGGTGCGATGTATCGTTCCTGTGGACTGGGGGTTCCATATCCTTCTGGTTCACTGTCGGCTGATACCATCATGCTCGCAGTACTCTTACTTGTCTCAAATCACCAGGACGTAGACTTTTAAAGATTTGTTCGGTTTTCTGTATCTTAGATTACGATCGCGGGTGTATGACGTCGTCGTATTCTTAGATGTCTTCTAAGATGATATCGCTATGTATCACTTTAGAGCGTTTGCTTTACTTTACGGAAAAGCACTAGTCCAATCGGTTGCTTTACTTTTACAGGAAAAGCACTAGTCCAAGATTCGGTTCTGCCCACTTAAGGGATTCAAGAAGTCTCAGTTTGTGTTAAGGTTCCAAGTGGGACCTTTAGAGCGAAGTGCTCCTTAACGTAAACTTTCGACTTACGGTTCGGTTCAGTGAAGACTTCGTAAACGACGAAGTCAAACTCGTATCAGATGATGAGGTTTCTCTCAGATAAAACTTAGTTTCAACGCAATAGTTCTGACTGTGTCAAACAGACTTGGTATTGTGAAACAAAACTGAGACTTAAGGTCCCAGTAGTCGCCTCAACGCGACTTAAATACAGGCGTAAGGCTACTGCCTAAAGTAAATAAGACGATACGAAACATAGCTAACACAGCTCCGCAGCCATAGGGGCTGTGAACGATCCTCGTACTGCTTTTCTGTTCTTGCAGGATCAGACGCGAATCAGCAAGTCATCGCGTGGCTGTCCATCAGACTGCTTGCGGCAGTACGGTGCTAAATAAGTCCGATCAAAGAAGCAGTGACGTACAGTGATCGGTGAGGTAACGGGACGTATGTAGGGAGGCGAGATCGATCGTGAGATCGATCAGATGTCCATCCAAACACGAGGCATTGACGTAAGAAAGAAAATGAAGCACATACGGAAGAGACGGTCCAGAGCACGCGATGCGAAAGTGTATGATCGTCCGGAATCATAACATAACGAGCACATCGACGTCGCACACGCCGAAAATCGTCCACGACCATTGTCGATGAATCCAGTACTTCCAACCTCGAGCATGCACAGGTTGCACACGCTCTTCTTCCTCTCTTTCTACTGATGGTGACTCACGGCAGGGGCACGGAGCACAGATCTCGCCAAATCCTCTGATGCGGACAATAACTTCTACCCTACCCGATACCCAAACAGTTGGGCAAGGATTTGGTCCGTCACTGAATGCTTGATCGTCACGGTTCCTGATGCTGATGTACCTTACAGCGAAGTCATCCGCGAACCTGCTGCTGAGATGCTTGGAAGAAAGTGAGCAGCAAACTGAACGACGTAAGTAGGCGTGCTCATCGGTGGGAGCGCGTGTGACCGTTGTCGTGTACTTTTCAATTAATCACTGTACTTGACTCCTCAATCTTACTGTACTATACGTTGCTGTTGAACACAAAATGCTCTGTACGAAGCAATTCGCCTGTGATTAGTTTGCCAGTTCTGACAGGGAGCAGACTGAGAACGACTATGCTGGCAACACAGAGGAATCGTACACACTCCAACAGTTCTCGCACACCCGCAAGAGCCACAACTGTCGACGGCCGACAACGGCACCAAAGGGCTCCGTCTACAGGAGGGTTGTGGGGGGCCGTTCTCTGATGCTTGCCCGTGAGGAGTAACAAATGACGGTGAGGGTGATGACTGACATGCCACGCACACGGGCGAGTTGGGCAAGGACGATTTTCGGTGTGTGTGAGGTCGATGTGGTTGTTAGGCCATGTTGACGGCAGGAGAAACAGTCGCACACAGCTCTCGGACAGCAGACAATCTGTTATGCAGCCCGTGATCAGAGGGCAACCAATCACAGCTAGAGCATAACACAGGATGGAGGACGGGCTGAGGATGATTGTGAGCGAGCTGTCGTTTACGGTCATTGTTCGCGGTCGAACGGCGCCATGTGCTGCTCTCGGTCAGCGTGGGACCAGTCATCGATCATGTGGGCGGAGCAGGGCATGCTGCCAGAAATGTCATCTCAAGATAAACCTCGCCACGCTGTGCCCAGCATTTGACAGATCGACAGAGAACATGTGTACTATATGTTGCCATTCAACAGAAATGCCCCGTGCGAAGCACGGGTTTTCGCTAGTCTAGTTATCAAACCTGGGCCTTACCAGCCCTTACGGACTCATGGGTAGTGCCGCTCGCCCCTCATCCAACATTGATGTCTCATCCATTCCCAATGACTCAGAATTGGGTGCAGCATCATAGAATTCAAGCACGGAATCCCACCATTCTTGCGTTTTGTTGTTGAAATTTTTGTTGTACTGTTTGATCCAGGTGTTGCAAGTTTTGGCACGAAAGCCACCTGAGTCGATGTAAACGCCAGTCTTATATGATCGAACAACTTTTTCGAACTACAGATGACTTGTTGAGAACATGAAACGATGACACAAAATATGAATAATGCTTACTGCGGTGAGGATCAGCACAAACATGCCTCGGGGTGGCCCAAAGTTGATTGCGGAGTCGCTGGCATCCTCAAGGAATTGCGCACCAATATTGATCAAAAACTTGCTTTTTAAGAAACCACGGGGGTTCTAATGCAATAAGCGTCAGCAAAACCTGAAAATTAGACCGCAAAACAAAGACCTTATATCCTGGGTCATCGACACGCCATGCACCATCCTGAGGAATGGGCGACACGTAAAAGACTGGACTGCCATACGTGCCACAAAACCACTTGACCCAGTTTATGACTTCCGTTGGTGAATACTTCTGGGATGAGAAGTAGCTCCGTAAAGTGACTTTGACAATATCGTGAATCTTTCCTCGTTTCTCCTGTATACGCTGATAGCCCTATATACCAAATTTAGACTTTGATTAGATAAAAACAAGACAAACGCACGATGCTAAACAGAACATGATCTGTTTCAAGAGTGATTTTCTTTTTGGGCCATACACATCCAAAGGCAGCACGGGAAGTTAAAAGAAACATATCTGAAGTTTTCCTGAAGTGGTTGAAAGGCTCTTCAGATGCGAGAAGGGCACCAAGCAGTGTGGCCAGGTATTTCGGTTTCAACGACACATAGGTAGAGGGTAAGAGGCCAAGCGTATTCCCTCCCTTTGGCATGGCAACGCTACTGCTATCCGACTCAGACATAGAGGAGGAACTCGCATCACCAGCTTGTCTAGACTGTTGGGTGTTCGTTTTGTGCTGTGATCCTTTTTTAGCCTTGTCGCCAATAGGCTTTTGTTGACCTGTCGCGGTGGAAGGCTGGTGAGGCTGGCGGGGTTTGGGAGGCTGGCGGGATTTGGGAGGTTGGTAGCGGGGTATAGCTGGGGGCTGATACACAGAGTTGAGATCGCCATGGTCTTCTGAGACAGGAGCAACAACCTAGGTTATGAGGGATTGATTCAGGGAAAAGTGATGTTTATTGAATAGTATGATAACGCACCATATTTTTGCGTAATGGATCCCGCTTATTTGCCCTCGCAAGCTGAGTATTTGTTGCTGCACGATCAAATTTCTCAGGGGAGGGTGGGAAATCAGGTCGCGTTGACAGGGCTGCTTCATCGTCCATATTGAATACTGTGTCCGTAGCTACCTTTGCGGCTGTCACGGTCTTCTTTGACTTGGAAGCTGCAGCCCACGTAGCGTTTAAACCGGATGCGACTGGAAGCCTGTATGATCATCATCAACCTTATGATCAAATCGGGTATATGCGTCAAGTCCCTCACCGGTTTCGACCTGTTTCAGTGCCCCTCCTGCCTTTCACACCATCTTTCCTCACCGCAACTTCATCTCGCAGCTTTTGCTGAGCCTTCTTGTTCATCTTGTTCTCCTAGTTGTGATTGGTGAAAGTGAGCCTTTGTACTTGCGTCATATCAAAGACTCAGGCACTGCCGCACTGACCTTTGTACCATGTGTCTTCTGAGTTGCCACTGGCACTTCCAAGCCCTCCTGGCTACCAGGGGTGTTGTGGATTGAGTCTGCGTCATTGTCAGACGTATCAGTGCTGAAATCCATGTCCAGCAGATCAGCAAATTCATGGCCATCGTTAGCGTCACCACTGGCTGCAGTGGCCCTGGCTCCTGTCTTTGCCATATCAGATCGTCGGCGAATGCGATGTTCGGACTCCTGCCTCTGTGCAAAGGATTCATCAACCTCCGCTTCTACCAACGTGACCTTCGCAGCTTCAATATCGGCTGCTTGTTTTCGTTTTTTTGCTTCATTACCCTCTTTGGTAGCTTTTGTTGCGGCTACCCTAGCAGCCTTTGCTCGTCTTCCAACAGGGTCCTCATTTCAACCACTACGCTTGGGCAATGGAGAATGTCGCTGTGGTACTGGATCGTTTTTTTTAGTCCGAGTCTGGGGACAGCTCTGTCAACTTATTGACCCTTCGTAATAGTCAATGGTAATAAGGGTACCTTTTTCCTTTGCACATCATCGACCTCAAGTTCTTGTGCCCGCTTTTTGGCCTTTGGCTTTGGGACTTTTGTGGCTGGTTGCTGGTCATCTGGTGGTGTAGTGGCCGCCACAGGATCCTATCCTGTATCTGGTACAGTTTTCGAGCGAGTCCTTCGAGGCATGTGCGTATCGAGTGTTAGAACTTATGGGAAGAAGTGGAAAAAAAGTGACGAGAAGTTTCAGAGTATGGGGTGAGAAAAAAAAAACGGCGGTTCGATTCGGGAGTCTAATTGGCTAACTAGTAGTATTGCTTTCTGTTTGACACATTGCTTTGCCCGTCCTATTCTGCCCCATGGTACTCCAAAATGCATATTCTAAGTCCTACACCTGTCTCTAAATTTCAGAAGTTTGTTTCATACTCACATCAACAGTCTTGCGGTTTTTTGGGCTTCCCACCGCTATCCGGGTCATCCAACTTGTGCCTTTTTTCTCCCACACCGAATGAACCCTCACCGCTCTATAATCTGCTGTTGTCACTTATGATTCATCTCCACGTCTGTCTCTGGCCCTGGCTCTTATATCTGACACATTTTCATGCATATGCTCCCAAGTTTGTGCAGCCCTACAGCCCACGCAGCCCCGGGCCACGCTCCTCCGATAACGTCTTCATTCTCCTCCTGAGACTTGCCCCAAGCCAGAGAATATGGAAGTATGCTATCCCATGTACGTCGTTTCTTCTTAGAGTCCTACTCCATCTTATCAGCTCACGTTTAAAGACGTGCCAAGAAATGATATCACCAGCCTCGCTTCTGTCCCGGACGGCGGCTCTGACCGCACTCTCTTTGTCGGTTTCGAGCACGGCGAACTCCATCGCGTCCGGATTCCACCCTGTAACCCCGGTCAACTCGATATTCCCATTGACGTTGCATCTCGGACACAGTATCATTATCACAATGGCGACTTGATCGAGGCGCTCACCGTCTCCAGCGACAGCCTCTTGTCCATCTCGAGCAGTGGCAAAGCCGGTCTCCTCGACCTCTCCGTCCCCCCACCAACACCCCTTCGACTTCCCTCCCGAATTCAATGATCGATCTCGACACTCGCGCCTGGTCTGCGCTTCTCTCCGCTTCCGCATCGACACCCTTTGCCGCCTTCGGCACCTCCTCCAACACACCCCTCACCATCCACGCCGTCACGCCAACCTCGATTTCCCCCATCCCGATCGCGATCCTGTGCCCGTCATCTTCCCCTGACCCGCGGAACGATGACGACGACTCGAGCGAGTTTGAGCGGCCCTCGGCTGTCTACGGCATAGCCTCTGCACCACCCACCTCTCCCTGGGGTGCATCCGATCAGATCCTCGTTTCGGGCTGGTTCGACGGCCTCATTCGCGTTCACAACATGCGCGCTTCCCACCGCACGCCTACTCTCACCTTTGCCGACCCTTGGTCTTTCGAACCCACCTATGGCGGTGGCGGTGGCGCCCACATCGCCGCGGGCTCCGCGCGCCACAGCGTCGTGGCGTTTTGGGACGTGCGCGCCGCCGACCGCGTGCACGCGCCTGGCAACGATGTTTCGCCGGTTTATTCGATCATACTCGAGAGTTCCCATCTGTTTGGTGCGACCCAGAGCCGGCCATTCGTCTATGACTTCGGACCTGGCGTAAGACCGGAAACGTATCCTTCATTACTGCGCGTTCGAGGAGCCGACGGGCTATCTCACAAGAACGGAAAGGATCACGTCGGCTTCTACGTCACCAAGTACGACCATCCGACCGCTCACGTGGGAGACCATTAAGGGTCGTTTGGTAGTAAAACCTTTTTTGTGTATGATTGAACATAGCACAACCCCAAGTGGGCACAGGTACAAATTGGCATGGCGATAGTTGTCAGATGCATAGTGGATGACAGATGGTGACTTCTCTCAAGAGATGTAGCTTGATGGTCGGGTGTGTAGCCTTTCTTCTTTACTCTCTCCATCGAGTCTCCGATGACGTCTTTGTCTGGTAGCGATGAGGAACGGGAGTGAAAGGCCTTGAAGCAAGTGCAGGAGGCAGCAGTACTGCTGGAGACCGCTCAGACGACTGGATGGAGGAATAGTACATCCCATCCCTTCGGGGGACCTTCCATCGTTGGGGACTCAGTTGCGCCCCCCTGTGGTTCAGCCAGTCGAATCATTCTCGATCACTATCCTGACATCTCCCGAGCTGTATGATCTTCAAGTCATCACAGTGAGTGTACCTTATTGGCATCCAGGAGACAGTGGCTAATGTTCCACTCACTTTCATCGACTTCAACTAATCGGGTCTGTAGGGAACTGACAAAGATGACCACCGGGCTAGGTGATCTTTCCCCTCTCATTTCTTCTTCCACCGCTTGTGCTCCTCTTCTCACGCTGCCACCTCTCCTTGTCCATCGCCGTACCGAAAGGATGGGGAGGAAGTATTGCGAATGAGAGCCCTTGAAAAAGGGTGAACACTCACTTATAAGCAGATTGGTGCCATCCACTATGCCAAGGTCTTAGGCCGTATGTTGCATTCATTTTTTTTAAATCCTAGCTCTAATTAAAGATAGCTAAGATCCAAACGTCATTGACCCAGGCATTGATCCCGCAACAACGCTGCCATCTCTCGCCCTGGCATCGCATGTTGAAAACACATGCTCTGTGGCGCAGATGAGGTGCACAGAACGGCGATGATGCATACTGCGCCGGCACAAATGGACCAGATAATCATGTTTAATGGGAGCTTTTCGTGCCATCACGTCCTGACGCTTCATATGCCCGAACCACTTTAGGAATGGTGATGGGATCCACCGGTGAGTAAGCAGCATAACGCGCTGCAGCCAAAACGCATAACCAGTCGATGGTGAAAATGAAGAAGGTATGGCTGGCCCCGAAGCTCTGGATAGATGCTCTCTTTACTCTATTCTTTATAGCTCCGCAGGTTCAAGTACGACCGCATGAAGTTACGCCATGGGTTCTTTGTCGCAGATCCCAAACAGAAAAGGTATGCGGAGGATGAGTCAGATCTAGACAACAACGGGATAGCGGAGCACGAAGAGCAGTGCAAGACCCGTGAGATTGAGCGCATAGAAAAGAAATTTGTCAAGGAGAACGAGAAGCTTGTGGAGGGTAAGCCCCAGTGGCGTGAGGATGTGCTACGCTCGTGACTGAGCACAGTCGAGGACGAGTTCAGACAGCTTGAGATGGAGCGCGGGATGAGCAAGGCAGCTCTCACATGCGATAAACCTCCAGAGAAGCTGATTGAGGGAATCAATAGATTCAAGTTACAGAAGCTCAATCCCGAGGCGGGGAAGCTGGTCGCACTGGGAACGAGTAAGATCAACTCCTCCACCCTAGGTACGTTGTTGTGCCATTGCCAGTATCCTTGTATTCCTCTTCTGATCTGGTCTCCCCTATGGATTGTAGAATCGCCGCGGTGTGGTGTAAAAAACATGATGTACTAATAGAGAAGATCTTCTCAAAAACACGGCCGATGAAATGTGCGTGACTTTTTTTTCACAAGTTCTTGAGCGCTACCCCTCGTTGATGTCCAGATGTCTCCTTCACCACCGCCCTTGAATGTCCTGCCAGTGGGAGTGTTTCCTTCTGCAGCAGCGCCTTCTCGTCCACGTTCTGGAACATACTATGCGATGGCGCATACGACTCGGTCCCAAGTGACATCGTGCTATGACGAGCGATTGTCAGCCTGCTACGTCTGTTGAACTCATTCCTGCGGAGCGACTGCCACTCCTCATAGTCATTGTACATGTCGGCGTGTTGGAAGGGTGAAACATTGGCAACAAGTGGAAGCGCCTGACTGGATCGACGTTCTTGCAGCCGAATGAGGCGACTGGGTTTCTTGCAGGTGGGAGAGCGTGAGCCGACATTGGAGTGAATGCTAGCATGCTTCGATGGTCTTCCCCTCCTTTCCCTTGAAGTCCCTATCACCTAATCTACTTGTACTCTTGTTATTATCTCTCATTTTCTCTAACCATTTATATATCATTTTCACGATTTATGAAGGCCTCATTGTTAAGTGCTTATGTCAGCTCTCAATTGAGGCCGGCCTCGGCGCGTTGCACAGCGGTGTCACAGTTCAAACGTTCAAGTAGCTTGTACTCAGGCTTTTCTTTGCACGCCAATTCACTCTCTATCTTACCCACCATGTCACTCTCATATCAGTGCCCTGTTGGAGGCTGTCTAAAAGAATGTAAATCAGCTCGTGGCCTCACCCAACATGTGAACTCATTTCACTGTCAATCTCCGCTGTCAGGCCAAAATGAACACTCAAATCCAACCCTCGTGAGGTGGACTCATTCTCTACTTACAGGTAAAAATCCTTTTTGTTCTACGTAGCTTTCCCACTCACTGAATCACATATGATACCTAGCTCTCCCATGTGACAACGACAATGGTCATTACATATCAGTGGCATCAGCAGATCATACCAGACCTCGTCAACCTCTCGATGCGACACCAGATAATCCATTCCACCCATTTGAGGATAGGCTGGCATTCGAGTTCGCGTATTTTCACTTCTCTGAGCTGCAGTGTTCGAAAACATCAGTTAATCAAGCTCTACAACTTTGGGCTGCACAAGCGGCCAAGAATGGCTTTGACTTGGATGATATACCCTGGGCATCTGCTGATGACTTGTATGCGACTATTGATGAGATCCAACAAGGCCACAATCCCTGGAAGAGAGTTGTATTCCGCTATCAACTCCCTTTGCCTTCAAACCCACCAAAGTGGATGACGGAGGGTTTTGAACTTGTAACTCATGATATACGCCACCTTCTACATGAGCAGATATCGTGTTCCGATTTCGATGGCCACTGGGACTATATCCCATTTATTGAGTTCAATAGCACAGGTGATCGTGTCTGGACTAATCTCATGTCTGGTGACTGGGCTGCTAACGAAGCGGTATGCATTCATTTTTTTTTTACTATGCAAGTCTCACCAAAGAAGTAGGACAAAATTGCCGAGGATCCATCAACACATAGGGCAATGCTTGTTTGTATAGTTGCAGGGAGTGATAAGACTGTAGCGTCTACTGCAACTGGCCATCAGGAATTTCACCCGCTTTATGTTGGCCCCGGAAATATTGATAATCTGAGCCGACGAGCTCATGGTATTGGGCTCCTTCCATGTGCATTTCTTCCTCTTCCTAAAGGTCTGTTTCAAGTACATTCATTGTCGGAAATTATGCTTATTTCTTTGAAGCCAGCCAAAAGGAGTGAACAACCGTTGCATATCAGCAGTTTTGCCGTCAATTATATCATCAGTGCCTGGCTTATATTTACTCGCCACTTCGATCAGCAATGACATCCCCAGAGATTGTCCAATGTCCTGATGGACAATTTCGCCGCGCAATCTTCTCTATTGGACCTAACATTGCAGATTATCCAGAGCAAGTGTGGCTTACAGGTATTGTCCAAAATTGGTGCCCGACGTAAGTAGTCCCGGTATTTCAGTGTTCATTAGCTTATGTACAGTTAATAGGTGTGACGCCCAGCCTGACAACTTGGACAACTTTAGTGCCCATCTGCGAACACATGAGAAAACTGACCTTCTCCTGCAGCTATTCAAGCCTAGTGTCGTTTGGGATGAATATGGTCTTCGGTCGGACATCGTGGTATGCTCGACACTCGTAATCTCTATATTAGGTTTATAATGTGGCTACGCTTGTGCTCTCTTTAGCCATTTACACATGGATTCCCACGTGCTGACATCCATCAGTTAATCACGCCGGATCTCCTTCATCAGCTCATCAAAGGGGTGTTCAAAGATCATCTCGTTAACTGGGTTGAGAGCTATTTATTCCTTTCGCATGAAAAGGCCCTCACGCTTAGTATTATTGAGGACATTGACCGGAGGCAAGTCTTAATGTAATGTCAGTGTGCGCTCACTAAACCAAGGAGTAGAATATCAGCTGTTCCACCATACCCTGGACTCCGCCATTTTCCAGATGGCCGAGACTTTAACCAATGGACTGGGGATGACTCAAAGGCACTAATGAAGGTTTTTTTGTTCTCTCCCGCTCTCTGTAATTGACTCAATACCAATTTACAGGTCTACATTGCTGCCATACGTGGACATCTCCCTGGTGAAATTGTCCAGTGTATTACAGCATTTATGAATTGCTGTTACATTGTCCGACGTAATGCCATAACAACCACAGATATAACGAGCTTTCAACAACACCTCTCAGCTTTCCATCATCTCCGCCAAGTCTTTGTTGATACAGGTGTTCGAAAAGATGTCTCTCTTCCTCGCCAACATGCGTTAATGCATTACCCCAATGGAATCGAGCTGTTTGGCTCTCCAAATGGTACCTGTACCTCTCTAACCGAATCGAAACATATTAAGGCTGTCAAAGAACCATGGAGAAGATCAAATCGTAATATGCCACTCCCTCAGATGGTCCAGACGATCACCCGTTTAGATCAATTGGCCGCACTGCGTCGTGTCTTCAAGCAATTCGGAATGCTTGTTGGAACGGTGACTAATCACATGGCTCAGCAATTTGCTGGGACGCTCCCGATGATCCTACCATGGAATACGAGAATAAATAGAGATGAAGATCCAGGGTTTGATACTGAGAGCAGTGATAGTAGTGATAATCATGAGGACCACAACTCAGAGGCCGATGACGCAGGGCCAGTACCTGGCACAAGGGCCAAAACTGAGATCTCACTTGCGGCTAGATATCGTAAGTTTCAAATAGCGTTAATGCTGGGGTATTGCCAGCATAGGGCCATAGGCTGACTTGCCTTCAGAGCGCAAATACCCAACTAATCTCACTGTGCTTGCTCGCTTTGTGAAACAACCCGACCTTCCTATCGCTCTTCACAAGTATATTCATGAACAAAATCACCCAAATTTGAGCCAGACAGCACCAATCGACGACTCTTTTGATGGGCCTATTCGTGTCTTTCACTCAGCCACTGTCCAATTTTATGCCCCCAGTGACTTATGCGGAGCCCAAGGGATGTATCGAGAGGTTATCCGCGCTAACCCTAACTACTCCAATTCACCACGATTCGACACAGTTTTTGTCTCCATGGGTGAAGACAAGGACCCGAAAACTATGCATGGGCTTTTTGTCGCACGCGTTTGGCTATTTTTTTCATACTATGACCCATATCATAGAAAGGATATCCCTTGCGCTCTCATTTCCTGGTTTATTCCCCCCAATGATACTCCCCAACGCGACAACGACACTAGCATGTGGAAACTACAGCCGGAACGTGATGAAAATGGTGATTGGCCTGTTCAGGTCATTCATATTGACACAATCCTTCGCAGCGCACACCTCTTGCCATGCTTTGGTGAAGGGTTTCTCCCTGTAGGACTGAAGCAGTGTGATGCTCTCGACATATGGGATGAATACCTAGTTAATCATTTTATTGACTATAATGCCCACGAACTTCTATCGTAGTTAATACTAGTATTGACCCTTTCTCTGCATGGGACCAACCAGCGGAGCTTGTGTCGCGACAAACAGATTCAAATAGCACCCATTTTCAATGTTGAAGCGGAGAATGAGTCCAGTTTTCTACACTGGCCTCCTACTTTACTCTTCATGGGGCATGCAATTCAGCCATGCGCTTGCTTGGACGCTCTTCCATCTTCCTCTCAGCCTCGGTACCAGTCTCCCTCTCCTGAGCGCGATTGTCCAGACCATGGCTCGAATGGTTCCATCAGCACCGGAGAATCGCCATCTGAAACTGGCGAGCTGCAGCCCAGCAGTGTCACTTCCAATCAGACTCGCACCAGCACTGCCTCAGCATCTTCCCACCTACCAATCGCAGTTGTGATTGGTCGGTGCCGTCTGCTCACGGGCTTGATGACTGATCGAACGCTGACCGAGAGCAGCACACGGTGGCCTTGCCCACGCTCACAACCCACCGCTGACCGTCAGCTTCTGAACGGTCACAAATCGTCGACCGCGGACAACGACCGTCAACGACTACGGTGACATTCAGCTCCCTTACAATCGTCCTGAGCCCGCGCACGTTTCGAACGCTGACCGTCGACGGACAACTGCTGACACCGGAGGGCTCACTGCCTCCACGGCGGACGTGTAGCTCTTCCGACGTCTCCCTCAACACCGGCTGCTCTAATGCGTTCACGACCTCCGCCTGCACATGTCCCTCAACTTCTCTCTTCTCATCGACGTCCACGACCTCTCACCAACGTCCCTCTCTCTCTAACCAAGCGCTGTCCTCGATCTCTGATTGGTGGATGGCGCTGTCCGTCCACTCTGATTGGTGGGTGCCGTCTGCTCACGGGGTCGATGACTGATCAAACACTGACCGACAGCACCACACCGTGGCGTTGCCGACGCTGACAATCGACCGCTCACCGTGAGCTTCCGAATGGTGACAATCATCCACCGTGGACAACGACCGTCAATGACTACGGTGACATCCATCTCGCTTACAATCATCCTCAGCCCACCCACTGGTGACGTCGAAAACTCATCGTCTTTCGACTGTTTCCATCAACGTACAGGGAGCTCCCACGCGCTCTCCAACCACGCGCCGACCATCTACCTCCAACGCCACATAGCTGTCTTCAACATCTCCAACTCAACCAACAGTCTCTCCCACGCGACCCTGTCGACACCGTATCGACGCTCAACCAACGTGACTCGGGTCGTTATGTCATGCAGGTGACGCCGAAGGAGCCTGCCAAGGCTCACGCAATGTCCCACCAAAATCCTGATAAAGCAGCGAAAGTGACTGGACCTTCGCATGTCTCAATTTCTTAACCCCAATCTGAACATGTTGCCTCCGAAGCACCATGTTGCATCTACGCACGACATGACACGCCTTCTGCGCTTACATCGAGAAAGTCTTCTGCTTGCTGCAGACCTATTGGCCACTCAAATGACTGCGCAAGCCCCCATTGCGACCACTACATCTTCCGGTCACAGCGGCCACTGGTCCAAGGGCCGCCGTCCGCAAGGGGAAGAGTTGGAGAATGACAGCGACAGTCCTGAAGACCCGGATGATACCACCCAAGTTTCGCGCAGCCTGGCCCAACAACGTTTGGCTTCCCTCGCCATCTCACTGGCACGCATCAGATAACCAGGTTCCGACGCAAGGGTTGTTAACAATGGCACATCCAATACTTCCGACCATCGCGACAACGCCAATCCCACTCAACCATCCATGGAA
This sequence comes from Lactifluus pinguis, assembly GCA_003313945.1. Classification (NCBI taxonomy): domain Eukaryota; kingdom Fungi; phylum Basidiomycota; class Agaricomycetes; order Russulales; family Russulaceae; genus Lactifluus; species Lactifluus pinguis. The sequence continues at coordinate 852 of QLPA01003277.1, read as the reverse complement.
CCTGCCCGCCCCCACGCCACCAACGATGCCACGCACGACGAGGCGGCAAATGCTTGCGACAGAACTTAGTGAGAGCCTCTGCACTCAACGCACCCTGAACATTTTAAACCCGGAAACGTGACCTTCACCTATCCCAAGAAGACAAGCATATCTTTCTCATTGTGCGTTCCTTTTATCTTTTTCAACAGAGCTCGGAATTTGAGTTGTCCACTCTTTATAGTACAGAAACCGGAGTCTATGAGATTGCACGATACCAGATGACGATTGGCAATGGCATGCCCCTCCCCCCTCCCTAACGAACAATTTCCCCAGGTTCTGCACCAAGTTGTATCGCTGGTGTCATGAACTGGGTTCATGGGACGTTCACCTACAATGCGAATGGGTCCGTAACCATGACCCCATTTGGCAACAGCTTCCAGCAAATCCAGAATGCCTGTGCCGCATGCCCGTGCCACGAATCTATAACAACATGGAGCAATACCAGTCATGGGGGATTACCACAGATGCTGACTTAGGGCCCATCCTCCAATGTTCTCTGCATGCTGTTGGAGGACACGACCCACGATCGAGACTGAGAGGGCGGCCGAGGTGAATGATCCTGCTCACTCCACACCGCTTGCGGAGGCAGCGATTCTCTCCTGGGCATGGGTGGACGTCAATCCCTTTCATCCTGGAACTGGCCCCCGTCCTGGTCCCAGTCCCGATCACAGTCCCCACGACCAGCCCACACTCTCTACGACCGTGAGCGGGCTGAGGCAGCGCGTCCAAGCCTCCCTGCCAATGTGTCACGGGAACGTGACGTAACGTTATGACCGTCACTGGTGACCGTCACCTTTCCTGTCTTGTCTGCAT
>QLPA01003249.1:0-18242 GCA_003313945.1 Lactifluus pinguis | reverse complement strand
ACCATGGCTCTCACAAAGTTGTCGTGAGCTACCGTTGGGCAGAATTCCTGCAAGTTCTTCACGGGCGAGCGAACAGATGCGACGCCGCGAGTTACCATGGTCTCCTAAGCGCACTCCGACGTTTTTGCACCAGCTTTGGGTGAGGAAGGGATCACACGTACTTTTGAAACATGCAATACGTCTCCCAATGTCCCAAGCTGCGATGAGATGAGCATCGTGCCGTGGTGGTACGCTCGATCCTTCACAATCTTATACGCTGAGCCAGACACGTGGATATATCCGGAAAGGATTGCGTTGGTGACATAGGTCGGGACAGCCTATGAGAGACTCATCTTGTAAGGGCCGACGCAGATGTCATTACGCTCGTTCACCCGCGCGTCGATGCCCAATGAGCGTACGGCGCGCAGGACGAGCTGCGAAGTGACATGGCGATCGAACGAGTTCCGGGGAAGGTGGATGGAGAAGTTGGTATTTCCCATGTCCTGTTCCCCCCACCGCCCCACAAATAGATGAGCCCAAGCACGCGACGCGTAATTGGAGGACGAGTGGGTGGAACATACGTGGTACACTGTTCCGCCGCCACTGCGTCGGCGTATGAAAGGAATGTTGGCACGACGTAGAGCAGGAAAGTTCACTTCTTTCCAAGGGTTTTGGTTGCGGCCTATGACGACGCATGGTTCGTCGCGATAGATGAGCAGGAGCGGTTTTTCGGTCGGCTTTTCCTTGAACAGCCTGTGTGGGTATCAGGGTCGTGTTATATGTGGCAGCTTGAACACGGGCGCGTACCAGTCCTCCAGCGTAAGGTTGAAGTACGGGTTGCTGGACTGTGAGACATAGATACTGTCTTTTATGGTGAGCTTGGGGGGTTGATAAGTTGAGAATTGACGACGAGGGCCTCTTTGGAGGAGGCGCGTCAAAGCAGAGATCATCAAAGAGTGACCTGGCCAATCTATCATATGTAGAGACGTCAATGGCAATCATCCCCGATTTTTTATATTCCCTTTCACGTTCGTCTGTCTAGCTCCTTTATGATAATGACTGAAATAAGCAATTGTCTAGTCGACACTACGAAGTACGAGCAGGTCACCCAGAGGGCTCAGCCATGGAAACACGCTCATTTCTGCATACGGCCATATAGAGGATTCTGGACTTCGTGTATAGGTGCTTGGCCCGGTGGAGTCCCAGGAATAGTTTTTACGAGGCCCTGGAAATGGACAGAAAAATGGGGTAAGGGCGGATCGGAGGTGGACATGAAATCGGTATATCGTACCAACTTCTCAAACATGCACTTATTAAGTACGCGCTCGGGCTTTCTACAGGGAGCATACTCCTGTTCAAGTTCAACAGTTTTTTTTTAGAGTCAAACAGACGGCTTGAGTTTCAGACAGACCTGGTTGTTCATTTCTAGGCAGTTCCAATGCTCCTCGAACTGCTGTAGACAGTTTTCGCGCATCTTGCTGATGCTGTAGAATGAATAAAATGAGACAAAAAGGCATCATGAATGGTTCGTCAAATGGAGAGGAAGGACGTACAGATCGATTGCACATCTTGTTACCCGTCGGCCTTCCTTCAGACAATGGGCGGGTTCCCGATTTTCCGACTTGCAGAGCATAAAGTCCTCTGTATGACGCACGTTGAGTTGCGTCAGGTATCACCATCACTCGACGTTATCCTACCATTGAACTCTTTGCAATAAGCGCCGATGAAGAACGCCGCGCTCTTCAAGGGAGCACTCGTAGCGCCAACTTCATTGACCTTTGGGATGGAAGGAGGGAGAGATGCAGGTTCACGAAAAGGGTGAGACGAGGATTCTCCTGGTTGAAACGAGTTCATCGTCGTGTCTGTCCTGTCCCGTGTCCGTCCTTTGGGGTTACCCAGCGACAAATACGGCCCGGGCCGGGTCGTTACCATGTTTGGAATTAGCTTGCCGACGATGCCACAACCGCGACTCGGACGCGTCTGACTGCGACTCTCATTCCCTACTGCACATGGTGCGTTTTAATGCGCGATAAACTGTCGGTACAAACAGCTGATTCTCTCCTAGCCACTAAGACCGTACCCGAAAATCTTTCAAGTCCTCGTTAAAACTCATACGCTGACCGTCTTTCTCGCATTGTCCAACGAGGCCAGTATCTCAGAGGCGAAGGAACAAGTCCTTTCGGCTTTCGGGGATGACGTCTTCAAAGGAATACAGGATGTGCCTAAAATTATGAGCTTGGATGACTTTGTACTCTCTCGGGAGGTTCAAGACAGGGCAAGCGGCACCACTTCTTACGAACCCTTGACGGATGACCAACTCCTGAGGGATGTCGTCGGCAGTTGGGCAGTCCTTTTCATACAGTTCAAAGACGAATCAGGTGAGCACAATATCCAGTCAGGTCGCTGAAACTGAAGTATTTCAGGCAAAATGGGACCAGTTGAAGTTACTCTCCCTTCACTGGTAGATGATGACGACGATATGCCTCGTAGCATGCCCGCTGGCATCGACTCTACTATGGTGATAGACGGAGCCCTCGAAGAGAGCAGTGTCAGGAAAGGTAAACGGAAAGCGATCGACTGATATCGTCAGTCCGAAGCGCTTGGCACAGTTACAAAGAGTCGCGCCCGTCTTAGTGGCGAGCGCTGACAGTAGAAGTAGAATAGTCTTATCATTGAAGATGCATCTCATTGTACGAGCACGAATGCTCTCAACACTACATAGCACAGTCTGAACATGGCGTGGATCTGGTAATAGGAGCAAGCTTATAGTCTGTATTCATCAAGTCGCTGTTTTCCATGATCGATACCGCAACGGAAGTAAGGCGGCAGCTACCCGGCGACCTTCTTCTGACAACAGGTTGTATGTCGTGCAAGCGTTCCACTGTGTCGTGGTTCCAGAGTTAGTGAGGAAGTGGTCGAAATGCGGATGTGTCTTTTACCGAATCCATGACATCAACCTGAATGCCCAACTTGTTCAAGTACCGACGCAAGGCAGCTGGAAGAGGGTTGACAGATTTTCCTGTTCCAATCAACAAGATTTCTGGCGAACGACAGTGAGACGACGATCGGGTTTCTCCATCATGAACCGGGAACAACGCACCGGGTTTGGGAACAACGACATCGAAGATCTCGAATCTGCTTTCGTCCCACCCACTCCAGAGAGTTGGCGGGACGTCCCAAAGGATAACTTCTCCCTCTAGAAAGATGCATGCGGAAGGGAACAATCTTCCATCCTGTAGCAAGAGACCTTCCGTGGAGATAGATTTGACCTGCACAGGTGGGGGGATTTCACCAGCCAGTATGTTTGTCAGTTGTGACCATTTCTGGTTTCTCAGTACTCTTGTGGTATGCAACGCCCTCGATGAAGCTTTTGAGCAGCGGAGAATGGACGACAGAGACAGCATGTGCGTCATCGAATGAACGGCCCGGGAGAAAGTTGAACGGAATTAACGGACCGGAGTGCCGAGACCTGTCCCTCAACTAATTCACGACGATTCGATTCGATGTCCGGGGCTTCTGCTGCAGATGTTCGCAGTATCCTTTCCTTGCCCACTGCCCAGCCACATCCAAAGAAAACCGCTGCGCCTCTAGCGAGAAAACCTTCGGGCATCTCACGCGAGTTATATTCTCTCATAGGCCCATCAGCCCCAACTTTGGTGGCTCAAGTCGCGAAACCCCGCCTCAAACAAAAGCCTAACCTTGGCGGTGGTGGAAGTACAAAATGGTCTGTATTTCTCCTCGAATTTTGACTTTGCAAAGTTTCTAAAATGTCGTGCAGGGTGTGGAGGTCTTTCAAAAACTCCGCACGAGCAGACGGCCTCGAGCTTGGTCATTGGGTCAAAGCGAACACGGACCCAGATTCTGGTCCGTCTTCTTCGTTTTGCCGAGTCGTTAATTTAGCGCTGAAACGATCTTAGAATATTCATTTGCGAGGTACAACGCCAAGTCTGCGGACTACACATACACGCAGGATGAATACACCAACCACCTAGAAGGTTGATCGCTTTAACTATTATTTCAATCACGCGCGCTCACATATCACTGACAGACCCGGAATGGAGTAAAGAAGAGACGGACTATCTGTTCAATCTCATCCGTGAATACGATTCCCGATTCTACATTGTCGCCGACCGTTATGAGTTCCCTGGCGGGTCACCCCGTTCGATGGAGGTGAGACATCCCAGATTACCGCCGTTCATATACTTAAAGTTTGCTCTAGGACTTGAAGGATAGATACTACAGTGTTTGTCGCAAACTTATCAGAAATAGACCTTGCGAAGGAGACGAAGCTAGTAGATCACAACTTGCATCGAGCTTTCAATTCGACAAAGGTCCGTGACCCCTATTCCCGCACCTCTGTCTGCCTACAATATCTGCTACTTTTCGCAGAACGCGAGGTTACGCGGAAAAAGTACCTCCTTAGTCTCGAGAACCGCACGCAAAAAGAACTCGTGGAAGAAGAAGCGCTGTACATCGAGCTCAAGCGTTTTGAACAGAATGAGAAGCGTTTCAAGCAGGATCGTGATCGGCTATTGCGCACGTTACTCGGGGCCGAGTGTGGATTGGCTGACCTTTCGATCGACGAGGACGGTCCACTGGGCGACCCAAGGAGAAAGAAAAAAGGTGTGCCGGGGGAGCTGGACAGTCCAGCGACGCCCTCGGGCTCCTTGTTCTCATCGTCAGCCATACCGAGGCGCGCACAATCTGCCAAATCGGCCGCTCATGGTACGTCGTAGGGGGGAAAATCCGCCTTCTCTCTTTTAGATGGGCGGCTCACTCAAATGATGGTCATGGGGGGGATTCATCGGCGCAGACGCGTTACACTGCATCTACCGCACAGATGGCACGATGCCCATGGGTACGAGCACCAAAGCGACGCACCAAGCCGTCTACCTCCGTTCCTTCCGCCTTTCGTACCCCAAAGCGGCGGTGGCGGCCAAGGTGACCCAGATCGCGAACGAGCTCGGTATCTCCTTGTCGCGGCTCGTGATGCCGACGCGAGACACGCTCGCGCATCACGACGCGTTGCTCGACGCCATCACCACGCTCGTCGAAATGAAGAAGGTGGCCGATCGTATGGAGCAGGATATGCGCACGGCGAAAATACGGCTCGGATTGCGCTCGAGCGTGCCGCCGGGAGAAGGAGATACGTCGATGGAGGTGGACGAGGACGGCCAACCGGCGCCGGATACGCTCGCTGAAGGGAGGGCTCAAAGTGTGGTCAGCACGCGCAGTGGCCGGAGTCGGAAACAGGTGGGTTTTCGGTGACCCCAGCCAGTAGCCTGTTTGACACTGACTTTGAAATGCTCCACCGCACTACAGACGGGGACTACAAATGACAGGAGGTCGATGTCTGTGTCTTCTGTCGACACATCGGCAACGTCGACGACGCGCGCTGGTACCAAGAGACAGAAACTCAGTTAGAAGCATGTAGTACTTGTATAGATCGTTCTGATTTACACGTCATTCTCGATCACGCTGGAACCCTTGACGCTCCGTCCTCTATTGACTGGGCGCTTCGCCGAAACAGTCTACCGACAACATCCTGGGCCTCAAACCTTTGCAAGCACTATGCTTGTTCGGGAAGGAATATAGACCTGATGGAAAGCTGTGAGTAGCGGGGAAAACGATGCTGTACAAAATAACCACCCACCTGGAGCCAATTCTTCCGGCCGTTCCACTCCAACGGCGTTGTATGAAACCTAGCATTTACGTCCACGTTGTCAAAACCTCCGTATTTTTTGTCATCAGTACTGAGGACGATCTTGTACTCCCCGGCTATGTCGACACCGACGCGATAATCGGTGAACGAATTGGCGGGGTGGAAGTTGAAAACGAAGAGTAACCCAGCCCTTTCAAAGACGATGACTTTATCGCCCTCGTGCTTGAGCGAGGCCCACGCTTGGGGCGAATCAAGCCAGTTGTACTGCATCTCGACGTGGTTCATGGCCGAGTCAAAGTTGTTCAAGTATTTGTATCGCAGGAGATCGTCGTCGACGACATTCCATTGTCGCCTGGCGTAGTGGAATGAGTTGCCATTTCCTTCACGGGGAAAGTCAAGCCACTTGTCTATATTTAGCTGAACGTGCTCGCCGCCTACTCAAACCGACACTTACTTCTGGGTGCCCAAATTCGTTGCCTTCAAAGTTAAGATAGCCTTCTCCACCGAGAGAATGGACGATCAAGCTATGATCAATGATCAGACGCGGCGATTGTAGGGAAGGAGGATGGCATACCGAATCATCTTGTGCAGAGCCAGACCACGAGAGATAATGGGCGTCATCGGAGTCAGGTCCGACATGTTCGTGTCTACCTTTGCATCAAAGTCTGCCTTTCTTCAAAGGACGGAGAATATCTACACATCTCTTTGTCCATCAGCCAAAACGCGATTGTCTTATCGCCCACAAGGGCCTGGTCATGGCTCTCTGCGTACGCGATGCTTTTCTCAAGGTGGCGCCGGTTCGTGAGGGTGTGGACGATATCGCCCATTTCCCATGCATCATCCGACGTATGCTTGAGGAGTTTGATCCACTTGTCAGGAATTGCCATGGAAAGGCGGTAGTCAAAGCCAACGCCACCGAGGTTTGCTGGGATACCAAGAAGAGGCATCCCAGACACGTCTTCAGCGATGGTGATGATATTCGGGAACAGCGTATGCATGGCGTCGTTCGCCTATGAGTATATCAATATCTGTGCATCATAGATGTTACACAGCGGAGCTCACTAGCATGAGGTAAACAACGCCTTCTTCGTCGACGCCCCCACCAAAGTACTCGTGATAGCCTCCAGAGAAACCAGTCCCGATGCCGTGGTGGGTGTACATCATACTCGTGACACCATCAAAACGGAAACCATCGAACTGATACTCGTCGATCCAATACCGCAAATTGCTCAGGAGAAAACGTAAGACCTCGTGAGACCCGTAGTTAAATAGGCGACTGTCCCAAAGTTCGTGACGGCCTTTGCTACCTTCGTGAAAGTAGAGATGGTCACTCCCGTCAAAGAGGTTCAAGCCATCCAGAACGTTTTTGCACGCATGAGAGTGGACAACATCAAGAAGAACCACAAGGCCGAGTCCATGTGCCGTGTCTATTAGCTCTTTAAGATCTTCGGGGGTTCCACAACGAGAACTGGCAGCGAAAAAGCTGGTGACCTGATATCCAAATGCTGAAAGCGAAATCCCATCAGGACTAATAATGAAGTGGAAGAAAGATCTGACAAGCGTAGTAAGCATGCTCCATTACTGCCATAAGCTGGATGGTGTTGTATCCAAGAGCCTTGATCCTGGGTAGGACGTTGACAGTGAATTCTTTATACGTAGCGACCTTGGGCTCTGTAGACGAAATACCAACGTGTGCCTCATATATGCGTACTGCCCTTGGCTTGGGAGGTGCCTTGTTTTTGAAAACATATCGGAACTCAGGTGGTGGGTTCCAAAAGCGGGCATCATAGACGGGCGACACTGAGAGTTCTTGAGTGACTCGCTTGATCCAAGCAGGAAGGCGTTCGATTCGCTCTCCGTTCGGAAGAATCATGGAGATCTAATGGCACTGTCGGGTCGTCATGTATATACGTGCGAAGATTACGGACCTTCAGCTTGGAGTCGTGAGGGATAGCACATACACCCGGGGATTTAGGAGGAAGAGTGATCTCCCAAACACCGTATTGATCCTTCTTCAAGGGGTGGGAGGTCCTGTGCCATTCATCTGCATGTTGGATGTGAGCTGATGAAAGAAGCGGGATCTACGAGCGGCTTCAAGACGAACTGAAATCGCCTATGAGAACGGCCTCTCTGGCATTGGGTGCCCACTCTCTGTAAACGACGGATGCATCCTCTCTGACGTTCAAACCAAATTTGAGGAAACCTTTGGTGAAAGAGTCGTAACCTCCTTCATGGTCTTGTATGGTATTCTTCCAATTTGTGAAGGATTGATGTCTGTGAGCGATGGAGGGGAGAAAGGGCTCGAGCCAAGGATCAAGACTGAGGATGGCTTTCTCGTTGAATGACATGCTTCTCCCAGGTTCCTTGTCTGTTGACGGATTGAAATATGAGGGGAGATGATCTGACGTCATCTGTTTACGACTGCCTTTCTGGACCAAGCCTGGGAGTGAAATCGGTCGGTCAAGTCAGATGGCGTAGTTATCGCGAGATTATCAACTTGGTCAGGCAAAAGGCGCGCAGTCGAGACACGCGACGTCACTGAAAAAGGGTCCGAACATACGTAAAAGGGTTCCTTCAGACTCCCAGCACAATGCTGGACGAGAAATCATCGTTGACAGAGCCTCTGGCCACTCAGACGGCCAACGTCAAGTCCCGGGTCAAGAGGGTTGTCAAATATGTCGTCTCGTTCAGCCTTCTCTTCTTCATCCTCCATCGAGGGTTGTTCCCCTTAGCCTTCCGTTATGCATCTACGCATTGCGCCTGTGATAAATACGCCTGGGCAATGGATGCGTTTGCTCCCAAAGAGCCTGAGGTTCCTATCGGTCAGTTGGCCGAGAATTTCTTCCTGTAAGTCCTCTCGCCTCATGCGCCGTCGACCCCGACCGAACGACGATCACAGGACCATACCGAACTCTGCTAATGCTATCGCTGCGTCTCGCAAATATGCCACGAAGCCCCACCTTGCCGGTTCGGAGGGAGACTTACACACTGCTATGTATTTCTTTGATCTTCTCCGACGCGAATTCTCCATCCCGAAAAGTTGTCGTGACCCCATATATTCGGCTGGCTCAGAGGCGTCACGTAACGCGACGCTCTCTATCGCGAATCTGACCGAACCAGCAGCCTGGATCGATGTCTATTACCCCGTTCTCAATACCCCCCTGGATAGAAGCTTAGAGATATTGGGAGATGATGGAAGTACTGTATGGAAGGCGGAGCTGGAGGAGTCTGCGGATCAACTGGATGGCGATGCGCATACATACGCTGACTCGGTCGGTGCATGGCACGGACTCAGTAGAGACGGACAAGCCGAAGGCAGGCTCATTTATGCCAACTATGGCACAAAGAGCGATTACGACGAACTTGTGGAGAAAGGTCAAGTCTCCCTTTATCACAACTGCCTTTCTTTGTCTTATTACGTTCTCATTCAGGCGTTGACTTCACTGGTGCGATTATACTGGTCCGATATGGTAAACTTTTCCGTGGTCTGAAAGTAAGTGTCGCTGCAGCTTACTATCATTGTTCAAATCTCATTGTCCACAGGTCAAACGTGCACAGGAGCTTGGAGCCGCTGGCATCCTGATTTATTCTGACCCTCAGGATGATGGCACTGTTACAGAGAAGAATGGCTATGCTGCGTAAGCTATTTTTTGTGTCCCGTGCCATTTTGATAACCCGTCAACAGTTATCCACATGGCCCTGCTCGCAATCCGACCTCGGTTCAGCGTGGTTCTGTCCAATTTATCTCCATGTATCCGGGAGACCCCACAACCCCTGGTTACCCCGCTTATGAGAACAGTACACGCACGAACGGCTCGAATATACCCAGTATCCCGAGCTTACCCATATCATGGGCAAATACAAAAGTCTTATTGGACGAAATCGAGAGCAAGAACAGGCCGGTCAGGCTCATTAATCATGGTTCACATTTTATCATCGCCAGCTAGACATTCCGTCTTACCAAATCATATCTATAGTTGACACTAAGGTTACGCCCATTTGGAACGTTATGGGCGTGATTCCCGGTCATATCAAAGATGAAGTCGTAGTTGTTGGAAATCATCGAGATGGTGCGTGTTGAAGCCGTCACGACACCCTTGTAACTAAGGATGTTTTTAATGTATAGCATGGGTGCTTGGTGCAACTGACCCAAGTTCGGGTACGGTTTCAGCCCACGAGCTTGTCCGGGGCTTGGGTGCTCTTCTCGAAGAGGGCTGGAAACCATTGAGGACGATTGTCATTGCCAGCTGGGATGGGGAAGAGGTTGGTCCTCTTCATCATTTGTACATGCATGCTCTGATCTTTTTTTATCACAGTATGGTCTCGTTGGTAGCACCGAATGGGGTGAAGACTTTCCCGAATGGATTCAAAAACATGTCGTTGCCTATGTCAACCTCGACTCATCAGTATCTGGCTCGAGACTTCGATCTGCCGCATCGCCCTTGCTGGCACATTTCATTCGTAACACTGCCAAAGATCTCCCCCACCCGACAGATCCCAAGCGCACGCTTTGGGATGCCACCTCAGATCGTGGTCAACTCTTTGGCGAAAGCCATGACATGGGCTCACCAGGTACGAAGGTCGGAACGGAGGTCGCCGACAGCGTTGGTGTCCGACCTCTCGGCTCAGGGAGTGACTACACCGTCTTCTTGCAACGTCTTGGGGTATATTTTTTCGTCATGTTGCTCTCCTCCGGGTACTAAATGATCACATAGATTTCAAGTATGGAAGCTGGATTTACTAGCACCCACTCCGATCCCGTGTATCACTATCATTCTGTCTTCGATTCTGAGAGGTGGCAAGAAGTTTATGGCGATCCTGGTTTCGTCAAACATGTGAGTTTGATAAGTCAAAGGGTTAATGTTGCTCACTTGGTTATTTCAGGTCGCCATTGCAAAAAACTTGGGTTTACAGACTCTCCGTCTTGCCGGTGCATTGGTACTACCTTTCAATACGACACACTACGCCTTCGAATTAGAGAGCTACCTTGACAGGTCGGTAAAACCTTCGAAAGCCTATCGTTCCTCTTACACATGTACTTTCGGTAGGGTTGAAGTACTGGCCGCGGAGTCATCGGCAGCAGTCAATTTCATACCCCTTCGTGCTGCCATCAAGTCTCTACAGTTTGCTAGTCTGGAGCTCGATGCTGAAAAGTTTGCGGCGGAGCGCATTCTCAACCGCTACCTCCGCAAGTGGAGAAAACGCCACTCTAAGCAAAAGAAAAATCGCTTCAGACGCTTCATTCGCCGTCTCAAGAGATTCCTTGCAATTGAGAGTCAGGAAACCCAAGAACAGCACGAGATGAAAGGGGCAGATGTCACGGCGCACAAGACTGATGGCAATGTCGATGTTCAGGATGGAAGATGGTCTCAGCACCCACACTGGCCGACCGGGCTTTCCTGGCCTCGCTGGCCTCCGCACAAGCCGCATCATTTGCCCCGCAAGTTCATTAAAGCTGTGAAGGCAGTGCGCAAGATTAATAAAAAATTGGTTTCTTTCGAACGCGGCTTTATTCATGAGGAGGGCATCAAGGACCGTGAGTGGTTCAGGCACCTAGGAGTTGCACCGGGCAAGTGGCTTGGTACAGTTCGATTAACTAACTATCCAAGATGTGGAAACTGATTGATCTCTCATTAGGCTACGGTGCCACGACGTTACCCGCTCTCACCGAAGCGATTACCATTGAGAAGAACGTCACGCTTGCCAACTATGAGGTCAGACGGCTGACGGAGGTGGTGGAGAAGATTGCTGCTGCCTTGCGTGCTTGAGTTGGAATGTGAAACCCGATTTATTTTGATTTCTTGTCCCCCGATCTGTCATGTCATAAGTTACACAAACTGCCAGAACAGGCAACCTTGTTTCTTACTCGAGCGAGTCCTCAACAACTACTTTGCCCCATCGACGCCCCACAACTCAACTTTGCTTTCATTTCTACCACATCGTCCTCGCTGGTCCGAGGAATATTTTAATAACTTAGATATGGGCAACGCATCCTCCACACAACGCGGCGGTAAGGTCACGCAATCCCAGACTGTCCTTCGAGAGTCGACGAACGCGAACATGCCGAAGGACGTGGCACAGGTCGTTCTCCACTTTACATTCCTTTGAATGCCCTGACCGTTCTCCAGGCTGCTAACATTGCTAAAGACAATCTCATTACTTCAAACACAGAGGTACGCCCCAAGTTGTGTGTCATTACCCGCCACCCACCCGGGATGCTAGTGTGATCCTAAGGAAGGAAATGCGACGCCTTCAAAGGTAGGTATATCTTCCTGGGACCGGCTCTCGTTGTCTTCACGTGTCGATTTCACAGAGCACAACTCCGCTTGTGACCAGCCTATCCTCCAAGCCGAACACGGACATAGCGAATGTCAGCCGTGCACTTCTTATGCGAGGATAGACTCCAGCTGATCCCATTCCTCCAGCCTTCTGTGAGACATCCTGAGCCCGCTGCCAGCATACCCTCACACGCTCCTGGTGGTGTTCCTGGTATCGAGTCTGCAGAGCTCCCCAATGCAGCCACCCAATCCCAAACACCCACGACGCTGGAAGTCGTCCCTTCCCGGAAGGCCGAAGAATCGCCTAACGGCGATCTGGCTTCCAACCGAGATCTGAAGCAAACCGATATCAAAGATCCAAAGGTTGATGTACATCCCCGAAAGAAACCTCGGCGAGCGAGAGGTAAAGGTAGGGCCAAGGCTCAAAATCAGGAAGAAGACAGAGAGAACGCGCCTCCTCCCTCGTCCGCAAGACCTCCACACGGTGGGTTGGGCCAGGCCGAAACTGGCACTCGACAGGGTCCTAGACGTGGAAGACCAATGAATAGAACGAAACGGTCCACAACTAGACGGGTTGACGGGACTGGCGACGGAATTTTAGGGTTGAACCAACATACAGGAATCCCAAAAATAGACAAAGCCAACCCGCCGAAGCCAAGTCATTGGTCTTCTGCCGAGCACCCTAAATCCGTACCTGTACGCCGATCCCATATTATCCGCTTGTGTATCCATTGCTTGACGAGATAACAAAGCTCCTCGCATCCACCTCGGAGGCAGATGTATCGACTGTACAACCTCTTCCCTCTTCGACACGTCGCAGGGCTAAGGAGTATTTTCAGCGACGCACCCGGGAACGTTCCGTTGATACGGCTAAAAGGCACACTCGACCGTCAATAACGAGCGCTAGTGTCTCTGAGAGGGTGATCCAATCGAACGATGAGGCACCCAGATCGCAACTGGATCTCAATGAGGTCGCCAAAGTCTCCGAGGTGCCCTCAGAGTCTAAGGGAAAGCGTCCTGATCAGTTCATTTTTGATCCCGAGGCATCCCCATTCACACCGAACGCCACATCGAGCCCACGACAAGCTTCACTTTCGTCCATCGGGGTGCAATCCTTTTCATCCCCTACCCCTCTGCCCTCACATGGCAACCACAACGTCGCCCCTCTCATTTCCAAGACCTCCAATAGAAGCATTCCATCGGGAATACAAAGTGATTCCGTACCGCATTTGATACCCATAACGTCAGGGGGCATCCAGAGTGCCCACGGGCTCGCTTACCACTATTCAGCGGCAAATCAGGCGCGAGCTCATCTAGAAGCGGAGCAGTTCGCACTTCTACGGCTGCAAGCGTACTACAGTTGGTTGGCTGGGAACATTTCAGCGTCGGGAGCCGGCGCTGGCTCTAGTGCAGAGGAACACATGGATATGTCAGGCGGGGGTGGCGGACTCGGCGGTGGCGTCGCCCTGGGGAGGCCAGTCCAGAACCGTGGACGCGGGAAAATGCAATGCCGTAACCCCGGTGGGGCATATGCACACCCAAAGGAACATGTCGTTTTTTCGCCTCGCGATCATGAACGGATGGAAGCGTTTGTTCCTCAACAAGACGACAAACAGGCAGGACTTGCCAAACCAGGAAAGGATGACACAGGCGAGAAGGAAGCGGGAAGACCAAGCCAGAAGTGGGATGGGAAATGGGGATTACGTGAGGTGTCAATGTCCGGCAAAGACGTGGGATGGAAATGGGGTGGGGTGCAAAGGGAAGGGCGGTAAGTTGCAAAGTTGCAATAAGGCCCAAATCGATCGTTAGTAGAGAGTATGAGCATGGGGAAATAGATATCGCCTAATTTGGACCAATATTGAGTTAACTTGACACTAAACAACAACATAATTGAACGTCTTCTCTTCCCCGGTCCTCCGAACTCCCTTACCTTACGTATCTTCATACAGTATCCCGTTCCTCAACTATGTAATAGGCTTTCATCCCGCTCTTCTTCCATCCCCAGGGTGGAAGATCCCTCCTTCACCTCCTATTTCAGCTCTCCGCTACCTCCTATCCGGCACCTCCTATCCCCAACGTTTCTCCATCGTTATGCCATACGTCGATATCGCTCAGGGAAACGACTTTGCTTCGATATGGTACATCACCAATTCACCCACAGGCCATGTCGGTAGCTTCGACCCCGATAAGCCCACATTGATTCTCTTGCATCCCTTCTTTCTCGACACGACATGGCTCGACAATCAGTTTGGTGACCCAAGACTGGACTCTGATTACAACCTCATAGCGTTTGACCAGCGCGCTGCCGGCCGGACGCTCTCACGACCCAACGGGAAACAGGACGCGTGGACGGACGCGGCAGATTTGGCATTTGCCTGCCATGTGCGTAAATAAATCTCCTCGTGTTCGAGAAGGTTGCTAAAAGCTGTGTGGCTTCGAAGGCGCTCTGGTTACCGCCAGCGCATGTCTGGGCAAGTGAGACGACGGGTGCCAACTTGGCCATACGCTTTGCCGCTTTGTATGCATCCTTTTCCTTCCACGGTGGTCTTCGTCTCCGCAAGGCTAAATGATTCCCGCTTACTCAGGTTCCCCCATATGGTGCTGAGTTTAACCATGATATCAGTTCCTTCACCCACAGAGTATGTATGTTCTTTGAATATCAGGCTGTAATCCCTCGGCGCAACGTGGCCTTATGTTGAACCTTTTTTTTTTTCAGACTCGAAGTCTATTTTCATACGTGCGACGAGCTTCTTCATATGTGGGCACATGCGGAGGATCTCGATACGCTGGAGTTTACTCTGATGCAGGTCATATCATACATTGTCGGACCGGTATGCATCACCCTCTTGTCGTGGCGTCCTTGGTGTTGCTGACGACGAAATGGTCTCCCTCAGGATATAGATGCTGATATAGCAGACGATGTATGCACATTGTTCGTGCCATAAAAATGGGGGGACTTGATACTTCTCGAACAGGTCATTGCCTATCTCGAAACCGCTTATCCACCCTTTAATCGTCACAAATTAGCACAAATTGGGAATGTGCTCATGAACGTAAGTTACGGTACCTAAGTGATTCTCTATTTGAAGCTTAAGAATTAACAGCGAGAAGCATTGACTAAGAAAGAGTTCGCAGCTATCCGACAACCCTGTCTCCTTATTCACGGCGATAAAAATCAAATCCACCCGATACAGCATGCGCACAACATGGTTGCTGACTTGATTAATGCCAAAGACGGTGCCAAGTTGTACACAATCAAAGGTAATTTTGGCTTGTGGTTTCGTCTGTATCACTTTGATGATAACGCCGCCACTGTTTAGGGGGTCAAGGATACATCACTGTCGTGCCAACAACCGCTTCAGTTTGCAATCGGGTATTTCTACAATTTCTTTCACGTCTGCCCTCAACGCGTTCCAAGCTGCGACCTCCAAGAGATCCCCTGGAAGTTTATATCTCTAAGGCGTTGGCAATTTTGGCGGAGATATCGGGCGACTCAACGATTGCGGGCCGCGATCCACTTTCGCCAATGTCGTTCTCGCGCATAGCAACTCATGTGCAGCTACTACAAGTGGAGAATTACATGGCGGCAGCCAGGGGCGCAAGAAAGGCATTCTCACCCCTGGGTTCTGATGGCCGGCCAATGCGCAAGTGAGTTGCGTTGTTTTGCCTGGAGTTTTGAGCTGATTGGCTCTGTTTTTGCAGGTACTCGGAGCGGAAACATGACCATTGGTTCCAGGGTGATCGATGTTATATGTCATGTGTCGGTAAGCATGTGCAATATTGAAATGTCAGATGAACGGGTACTGATCAAGAACAGAAAACATTCCAGAACAAGAAGTGCGACCCGAAAGCCTGGAGCAGCACGCTGGCGCGCCATCAGAAGGGCAAATACAGCCAGCATCGGAGGAGGTGATGTTGGCTAGTGCCCGACACCGGATGGCATTCAATCCTGGCACAGTTGAGCGGATGGAGCGGATCGTTGGCAAGAGCGGCATTCAAAAGATGACAGGAGCCATCCCATTAGTGAAGCTCGCTCGGTGATTGAGAGCATTTTGCTCCGCAGATCTCTCGATGTGTACAAGTAGGTAGGCAGCGGCTGGATATAACCGCAGGTGCGGGTGGCGCGCCCCATCATATGTCATTTTAGGTCACTGATCTTAC
Source organism: Lactifluus pinguis (assembly GCA_003313945.1). Lineage (NCBI taxonomy): Eukaryota > Fungi > Basidiomycota > Agaricomycetes > Russulales > Russulaceae > Lactifluus > Lactifluus pinguis. The sequence continues at coordinate 2,162 of QLPA01003249.1, read as the reverse complement.
AGCATTGAAATTATTACTTAACTTACTGACCTAGTTATTTTTTTCCTGCTTCATTTCCACCAGCACTGACGCATCCTGTCAGTTCCGTGTAATATAATATTGACATGGAAAGTCAACCACTGAGACTGACTGCGGCGCCCGACTTGAATGTTGGACCTCGAACGCTGAGCGTTTGAGAATACGTGCCTGTGTCTCTCCAAGGTCTGGGGAACCTATGTTACGTTATACCGGAAAAATATATGGGTGACGTTACTCCAACATCCGCCGATTGAAGCATGCCTGACAGAATCTACGAACAGGATTTCTTGCGAGACAACGTCGACCGGACTGTAGTGCCCTACTGTCCACTTAAACCATATTCAATTCAATACTAGTAGGCATGTGGATATGTCATGCTCCAAGTACCGGACGTCTGTGACTCAGACTAACGTTGTCAACGTCAAACCCGCGCGATAGGCGCAAACGTACAGATTTTTATTTATTTAAAAGAAGCGTTCTCTCGTTTCACCGGAACATTTTACTCTGTTATGGAGAGCCTCAACGTAGACTAGCTTTCATTCATAGAAACCGACATATGGTCAATTTCCCTTTCCACTGAGGCTGCTCGTCAACAACGAGCTGTGCGATGTGCAAATTTTGAGACTGTCATTCAAGTACCCCTTGAAAAACTTTTTTGCTGATCACAACATCGCAATTACGGCGGATGGCTGAAGCGGATGAACAAATCAGACATTTGATGGGGTCGGAAAAAAAACAGAAAACGCTAAATTGAAATTGGCCTCACATGCCACATCTACTGTATTATTGCAAATCCCGGATGTGCTTAGCAGGTGGAGCGCAAAACACATTACAACGTAAACAACGGATGTGTCCATACATAGCACAAAAACTTATGACTTATCCATCACCGCATTAAACGGCCGCGGAATCGTCGGCGGAATAAACGTCCTCCTGCGATAATAAGGGGTCAAGGGGTCATTTCCCCTCCTGGAAGGTCGTGAAAACGTACCGATTGAGCACCAGTCCTTTGAGCGCTTTGATCTCTGCCCGTACTTCTTCCTCTATCGGCGTCGTAGATGACTGCACGGTGCCCGGCAGGCGGTGAATCGCTGATGCCAAGGTGTACGTTTTGGTAGTCAGGTAGCCCGTAAAGTCGATCAGCGCCTGTAGCGTGTGTTGGAAGCGGTGCGCGGGGCGTTCCGACACTGCAAGCGCGACGGAAGAATGCAACTTGGCAAGTACAGGTAGGAGTGGCGGTGTCGATTGTAGTGCAGGGTCTGGAACATGGTAGGACCACAGTGGTGGTTGGGATGGCGAGCTGGGCTCTGAAGAGCGGAAAAGGGGGGCTTCGTCAAGCGTTCTAAACAGTGACTCCTGCAAGCGGGTCAGAAGCGTAGCAGCCGATAAATATGTCACCAAGTTACAGTACGCGGAACATCAGCGCGTACCTTGTAGGCATCATCCATGTCCAATAGGAGATCTGTGGAAAAAAGTATTTTAAAGATCTCGACTACGGTCGACGGCTTGTTTTGAACGACGAGATCGGCCAACGCACACCGGAGCAGCGTCACTTGCGGTACACGTGTAATGTCGCTGCTCTCTCTAGCAGCAGCGATATCGCGCAGATTCTTACACTCGCACCACGGGGTAACTTCTTCCCATGGATCGAGATGAGGAATATCCGCGTACGCAAGCTTTTGCGATTCTTTGAATTCACGCAAGGAATCTGTGAGCCTGGAAAGCAGGCCAATTTGGTGTGTCCTGAGCGCATGACGTGCAAGTGCTGATTGTGTCAGACGGGGAAGCAGAAATCGCTATTAGGTGAAAGAACAAAAAAACGATCAGCGTGTGCGTTGGCGATACCGAATGTGGTGAGAGGTGGACGGTCCGTACGTAGTAGATCACGAGCATAAGAGTAGAGCCTCCTGTTAGCCATGAAAGCATCTTGAAGGTACCCGCGAGAAGACCTGGCAAGTGGGATGGAGGCGGCGCGGGATACATCCGTGGCGGCACAACAGGGAGTTGCGAAGGCTTTTTTCGCTTATGAGCCTTTAGAGGTGCGGACGGAAATAGTACGAGACGCACCACATCACGGAGTAGAAGCTGTATGTCCCCATCTGCAAGACCCTTTTCCTTGAGGAAGTGACGTTTGGATTCGAGGT
>QLPA01003234.1:0-14233 GCA_003313945.1 Lactifluus pinguis | reverse complement strand
ACTTACAGAAAACTTATATAAAGGCCTTGCCCATTGGCCTAGAAGGGCATCCAATACAACCCTTTTTACTTCGGATCACTAAGCTTGTCTCGAATACTAAGAAACTCGTCTCGTTTTCGCTCTCGTCGCGCCTCGTCTCTCGTTTTTCGTCTAACTCCACTCGTTACAGCTCCGGCTACTACTATGCATTTTGATTACCCAACGCGTCCGACGCTTGTCCCTTCCCGATCCAGAAAGTCTTACCACGCTCGTCACCTTTGTTCCCGCGCACGTCCCTCCGAATTCTCACCGACTCTCCTACGCTTTCCCCGGACTCGCCCGTGCTCTCCGGAGTACGTTCAGTACGATGGATGCGCGGGGCGACGGTGAAGCGGAAGGTCACGGGATTGCAAGACTCGATAAACGGTAGGCATACTAGTAACCTAACCATAGTGGCAGTCATAGAGCTAGAGAATACTCAGGCTGTACGTAGTCACAACCCAAGGAAATGACACCGTGCTCGAAACGCGAATAAAGATAGCTAACTAGTAGGAACTTGAAGGGTAGTATATTATAGTCATCACGATGCACGCTACTATGTTGACTCGGAGGCGGAAACTCGGACTGGAAATAGGTGTTCGAATGTGGCTAAGCTATGGGTAGTTGCATCGAGTCTTTGATGCACCGTTTAGTTCCATTGCTGCAGCGCTCACGGCCCTAGACCCGGAGGCATATCGAACATCGAACGATCGACTAAACGCAGGCTGACGGGATGGCCTGCTACTTGACGTTCATTGAGAAATACGGTAAATGCGTCCCGAATATCGCTTCCTCCAGAACCTCCTCAAGGTTAGGAAGGAGCTCCAGCGGTGGCTCTCCATCATCAGATGGTAAGGAACGAAATATTTCGCTGACGAGATCATCTTGCGCGTGAATACTCTTCGCGTTGGTGAACGGCCTAAGAAGTTCACGCCACTGACTTCGGTCGACGTTATTGCGCCATTCTGATGGTACACTATTCTCTTGGTAGCCAAGTGTGAGTTGCTCAACGACGGAAAGTATCGGTGAAAGTGTACGAAAGAATTGCACTGCAGACTCAACCTGCTCATCGAGATGTATGCAGTCGCTCAGCAGCAGCAAGGGAGCGTCCGACTTCAAAGGGACCGTATGTATTGAAATGGTATATGCGCCAAACGTTACCTGGACAGCGGTCGAAGCGGTCGATCTGAGGTTCTCGGGTTGCATGAGCTGCAAGGGGCGTGGAAAAGTAAAGGAGAACTGATCAAAAAGATTGATATGAAGGATTCTGAGGGAAGGGGCGCTGCTCCGAGCAGCAAGGCCCTCCAGATAGGCGCTCACACCTAAGAACATAAACAAGCGTAGGTTAGAAAGTGCGATTTGGGACATGTCCGTGGTCTGGAGTAACTGCCGTTCAATATCGTGGTCTGGAATGGGAATTTTAAATCCAATGCACAGCCACTCCAGCTGGGCCATAAGCGAAAGACGGGCAAGTAAATATCTTGGAGGAAAATAGGCGGATCCCCGGATATTGAGAAGCGAGAGCATGACAAATCCGGCAGTATTAGTTGTGAGTATGGGCGATCCAATTGGGGGAGAGGCCATCCACAGTCTGAGGTAGCGTAGATTGGGGGCTTGAAACGTTATAGGAAGGTCCACTTCGATCCGAGAATGTATATACAGGCGTTCAAGAACGGGGAATTGAACATCCGAGTCCATAACAAACCTCTCCACATTTGGGAGCATCCTAAAGTGAATGTGACGCACGCGATCATGGTGCGAAAGTGCGAGCAATATACCCGATTCATCTTCTGCTGTTATCTCGCGACCGGCGTGATAATAGATGGTGAGTGGTAGAGGTGGTGAATGTGCAAGCATGTCCGCTACAGGCACACCATTGGTGCAAAAGAGGTGAAGGTCGAGGCGGGATGGTGATTCGATAATAAGATTTCGCCATTGTCGACAAACATGTGCCAGTTTGTACCACCAACGTTGTTGGTGCCATGAAAAGGCCGTCGCAATTCCGTTGTCAGATCCGACTGGATCTACCGGCTGATAAAGATAAAATATATTGAGAAGCACGTCGTCGTTGAGGATACCTATGGGTGAATGTCGTCTATTGCTGAGCCCTATTAATTCCCAAGTTTGTGAACAGATCAGGGCCGTGTCATGATTTGGAGTTGCTTAGTACTTACATTGGCTGAGCCATGTAATGAGGGGAGGATAAATTATGGAATAGTAGGAACCAAGCATTTTCAGGGAAGTGAGCAATGACATGGATGTCGGTGTATCAATGGTGGTAGTGTGAATGGACGAGGCTATATCCAGATGTTCGTATATATGCGTGCCACGTGCCCATGACACAGCATGCGGATGTGGTAAGCCGATATCTCATCGAGGCCTCATCGTGTACAAACAGTTCAAGAAGTTACGAGTTACACCTTGAAGAACTTCCCTGACGCTTTCGTGAACAAGTTCTCACAAAATTCCAAGCGCGCGTCTGCGATGCGCTGATGGGCGTCCCACAAAGACGGACGTACTACTACAGATCCTGGTACAGCATATGGAGTTTTATTTGGCGTCCATTGTTTCCTCTCCCAAAGATGACCAGAAAAACACACGGGGCGATGACTCACTGATTCTTGGGAGGATCGCAAAGGCGGACGCTGCGCAGCTATCCAGGGATTTTGGCCCGAGAGATTCGATCGCTGGCATGGCGATCTGCTCCTCACGTATCGCCTCTGCCTTCCGCCTCGGGTACTGCCACGGCGCCCGCACTCGCGAACACAAGTGAAGACGAGCCGCTGAATATATAAGCTGTGGGATATCGTGTTTGGTCCCGATTTGCCTTTCCGCAGAGCGTGGAGTCCCGCAAATTTCCGGACCAGGGTTAGTTTTGGCATTCAACGTATTCAACACGCACTGTGCGTCAAGCGGTGCCATGCCTGACTAGTTTGAGATGAGAATGGTCGATGGTCACTGGATGATAGCGACTGAGTACTGAATCCCCACACATGCCAGACGATGAAAGTGTCGTGATATATTCAGTGATATAGGTAGAGTACATGAAATGCTATACCTTAGAAATTATCTTGATGGATTCTCTCTTCTCCAAAAGTTTCTTCGTCCGATATGAAGAGACCATCACATCAAAACATCTCACAAGATCCCTGAAGGACGATTTATAGTGTGAGACACCGATATAGACGGCGGAGTCATGGGGTGCTAGACAGATTCTGTAAAGAACGAATAAGAGCGGCAAAGATACACAACGAACCATACGATAGCCCGTTAATTTCTGCCGGTGTCAGGTGCGGTCCCCATCGCCACGTCTTGACGCATCCCACCGCCGGCCGACCAGGACCATGCTTCTGCGAGACGCATCCACCCACCGATACGTGTGCAATCGAGATATCCTTAGCGCCAGAGCTGGATGAGGTATGCGTCGGATGTGAGTTATGAGGCATAGAGAGCGCGAGCAGGGAGTGCTACGTGTTTTGAAGGGAAGAGGCACAAGCGACGAAACGTGCACGTACATTCAAGGTTCGAGAACGTCGGGCATCGCATCCACACGAGCGGAAGAAAACGAGATCAGTATGCGCGCCAGGCTCGATGCTCCGACATCGCCTAGAATGTCTGCAGCCGCCGCCGCGACAATGCAATCGTCCGTCGATGTGAGGGATTTGGTGAGTACAGTCCAGCATTGAACGGAAATGGAATATACGTGATCTGCCCGAACCTCCCTCCACAAGTCAAAACACTGGGACGACGAGCACCGCCATGGCCTATACTGGCGGTGCGGTACCACTAGATGGCACAACCTCAATCTCCGCGGGATTCGCAAGAAACGTACAGACGGCATCGATAAGCGGTTACACGGAGGGATTCTTTATCATAGAGCTTCGAAAGATGGACAAAAATATCGCATAGACAGTTTCAGCTCAAAGTACAGAAATTCAAAAAAAAAAAAGATGACTGACGCACCACGGGTATTGTATAGATGTTTTTTATGACATCAATTTGATACCCTTCTCGCGCTCCAGCCCCATGCTATTCATATTTGCGCCGATCCTATCCTTTCCTCTTACTTGCATCATGCATACATGCGACTCAGCGCCAGCGGTGAAAAGAAGGAAGGATCGTTTTTTGTTCGGTGTCGTTAGTGCTTTGACTGGAGACGATCGGCCCCGTTGGGGAGAGTGGGAGTGGATAGGTGTTATTAGGTTGAAGGTTTCATATTCGCAGCAACTGCAAGCATGGAGGCGTGGCGACGGAAAACGAAAAAACGGAAAACGAAGAAACGGAGGTGAACAGGTTGAAATTAATCAGCACATCACGTGATCGAAAGTTGCTACGGTGGCTGAACAACAAATGCTAGTTCTGCCACGAGGATGGAAAAAGTGTAGTGTACATGTACATACATCACAGGGATATCCTATCTAACCTCAGGTTATAGTCAGTCCAAGGAATAGTGTGTGGACACGAAACGTCGGAAACGAGAACTAAGGTGTGATACGAAGTGCTGTCATAATTATCTGCCTTAATGCCGCGATTTCAAGTTCATCATGTGGTCATGACGAACAAGGCAAGTTACTGGTATGAGAGTGAGCGCTAGTGAGACATGGACATTTATACTGAGACGCACTGTGTTCCACCACCTATTATCGCGGGAGCGCTCATACCCAATAGCTTATCGATCCGAGTCCGACTCATCGAGGAACATTGCATGATCTACCTCACGCAGGCTCACGGGATGCCCTGCTACTCGTCGTGCATCGACGAACGCATTAAGTGCGGTCCGAGAATCGAGCCCTCCAGAATATCCAACCTCCTCAAGGTTCGGAAGGAGCTCCAGTGGCGGCTCTCCATCGTCAGATGCTAAAGAACGGAAGATTTTGTCAACGAGGTCATCTTGAACATGAATAGTCTCCGCGTTGGTGAATGGCCTGAGAAGTTCACGCCATAGTCTTCGGTCAACGTTGTTGTGCCATTCTGATGATTGATCATGCTCCTCGTGAGCGAGTGTGACTTGCTCCACGACAGAGTATAACGGTGAAAGTGCACCGAGGATCTGCACCGCGGATGCTACCTGCCAGTCGAGGTGTCTGGACATGATGTACAACTGCAAGGGGGGGTTGTTCAGAGGCTCCGCCATCACGGAGACGGCGAATGCGTAGAATGATATCTTGATAGCATTAAACCTGAGGTCCTCGGATGTTTGCATGAACTGCAGGAGGCGTGGAACAGTGAAGGAAAGCTGACTATAAAGATTGACACAAAGGATGCTGAGGGAAGGGGCGTTGATCCGAGCGACAAGACCCTCCAAATATATGGCCGTGCCTTGGAATACAAACCGGCGAAGGTTAGGAAGTGTGACTTGGGTAATGCTCGGAGTCTGGCGCAACTGCCTTTCAACATCACGGTTGGGAAGAGGGGATTTAAATGCGATGGACAACTCCTCCAGCTGGGCCATAAGCGAAAGTCGGGTAAGTAGATAACTCGGAGGGAAGTAGGCGGATTCCGGGATACCGTGAAGATATAGAGTGACGAGGCCAGCGGTAGTTGTGAGTAAGGGTGACCGAATAGGAAGGGAAGCCGTCGACAGTAAGAGATGGCGTAAATTGGGGGCTTGAAACGTCACAGGAAGGGCCACCTCGGTCTGAGAATGAATAAACATGCGCTCCAGAACTGGGAACTGATCCTCCATAACCATCAAAATCTTCCCTAAATTTGGGGGCAGCCATAGCCAAACGCGACGCACGCGATCATGGTGCGAGAGGGCGAGGAGTATACCGGATTCATCTTCTGCTGTTATCTCTCCATTCAGGTCATAATAAATGGTGAGTGGCAGAGGTGGTGAATGTGCGAGCATGTCCGCTACAGGCACACCAACGGTGCAGAAGAGACTAAGGTCCAACTGGGATGGTGATTCAAGAATGATGTTTCGCCATTGTCGACAAATATGTGCCAGTTTGTACCACCAACGTTGGCGGGACCAATTAATAGTCAATCCGTCAATTTCGTCTTCATATTCATCTGGGTGTGCCAGCCGATAGTGTTCAAATACATTGAGAAGCGCGTCATGATTGAGGGTATAGACGGGTGAGTGCCAGTGTCGTCTGGGTTCTATTTGATCTCCGAATTGGTGAAAAGACCAGGGTCACAGAGTTTGGCGACTTACCACTCGAGGAAATTTGGGCCAGCCCTCCATCGAAGGGAGGAGAAGTGATGGCAGGCATATAATCAGCGGTCACGGGTGAGGCGATCGGTCCCGCGGCGGTGTCTTTGGGCGCTACACGCTAAGCGTTGAACCACTTTCGTCGTCACCATCGTCGTCGCCTCGTCGTGAGCCTCGCCCCCTTTTTCCACACCTTCGCACACTTACCTATCCTCATACGTGGACGTGCACTTGAGGGGTGCTTCACTGTCAGGTGTTACCAAGTACGTTATCTCCCACGTCACTGACTTATCTGTAATTTTTTCAGTTCCAGGTCCTTTGCCCCCCCCTCCGTCACGATTCGATGAGGGATGGCCTCGGGTCATCCTCGACACTGAGGGGAGCCATTCGCACCACGCCGGTGTCCTTGGCTTCAGCGTCGTGTTGGTGGCACCGTTGCGACCGACGTGTGGCATGGCATCCCCAATTCAAGTTGCCCTCCAGGAATGGGTGCTGCCGCCACAGACTCGGATGCCATTGACACGGTAAGTGAATGTTTTGAATTTATTCTGCACCCTGTCACCACGAGCCACGAGCCACGGCCTCCTGCCCTTGCTACCGCTACCGCTTCAGGACTCGAAAATCGAGCCCCACGAAAAGTGAACATCACGCTCTCCTCGCTACGCACTCTCGTTATTCTCGTACACAACGATCGCTTGTTCGGGTGGAAGGCTCCTTCGTTTTGCGAAATTTGTGAAAAAAAAAAAACCGGGCGGTCAGTTGTTGTTCATTTCTGGCACTGACTCGAATGGTCCGCGGCGCTTCAATGTGCTCACCCCCATTACCAGTAGTCCACCCCCGCTCGACTTCGCATAGTAACCGACTGAATCATACTCTTCGTGTACGTGAATGCTTTGAAAAGATTGCAGTATAATGTATACTATACTGTGTGCATCCGTGCACCCTTGATGATAAATACTTCATTTATGCATGCACATCAGTTATGTCGTGACAGCATGTGTGTAGTTGGGATCATCTACTTCAAGTTGCTCTACACTTCTAGCACATTTGTGCAAATCTGGGACAGCTTTCAAGCCATTCAAGAACAAAAGCCATGAAATCACATTTAAAAAATACTAAGATCATTTACATAGATTGAATAACCCATGTATGAGGGTGAATTCAAGGCATCCTTTGCTTTCCAGACCTTTGAGTTTTACAAGGTATCATTGTCATCATCACCTTCATCTGAAAGGGGTTTCATCCCCGGTATCCTCATCAGATGGTTCCGTAAATGCCAGAATCTTGCACACAGAAAACTTGAACAAGTTATCAATAACTGTTATTGATTTAAGTTGTGTAAAACTTGTTCAAGTTTTCATTGTGCAGGGTTCTGGCAATATGGATTTGTCTGATGGGATGCGGCTGAGGAGGCTGAGGAGAGTATCGATGTGACACTGGGCCCGGTTCAGCTTGGTGTGACTCATTTTACTCAAAAGTTCGTTGTCCAATTTCCATTTCCTGTTTGGCTAATGCAACGAAACTACTCAAACCAAAAAAGGGTAAATGAAATCGCCCCAAAGGGGCGATTGCAACACTACTAGTAGACCGGGAGGCCGCCCCGAGGCGCACGGAAATTGAGCTCCACAAAAGGTGGGCATCACTCTCTTCTTGTAGCACGTTTGATATTCTTGTACGCCATTATCATCAGTTCAGGTGATAGTAGACAGGAAGGTTTCTGGTTTTGTTTATCATCACACGAAGCAACTTGAAGGCCTGAGAACACTTCGATTTTATTTTTTTTCGAGTCTGCATCTGTTGTGGGATAAAAAAAAAAGGCTTCTATCTACACATTGAAACCTAGTGAGAAAGAAGGGAAGAGTACACGTACAAATCTACGATCGTCATATCTACCAGCAGATGCCCATTCACAAGAATCATAACAGGCTCTTCATCCTAATCTCAGCAGATTGGCCGCCGACGTGATTATCGTTATCGATATGCTCGCACCCACCACCAGTCGTCCACCATCGCTCTACCTCAGCGTATGCGTCGTAACCGAACTGGTTCATGGTCTTCATGTGGTCCCCCCATTGATTCGTGTTCCCATCCGTCGGGATCAATTTGCCTTCCAACTCGGCAACCATCGCCTGGCACATGGAACCATCACGCACTTGCTCTTCTGGTCCATCTTGTAGTGAAAGGTGTATTGGTATAAGTGAGAAATTTCTTGCATCATCGTGGCGCGTGGTAGCCTTTGGTGGAGAGTGAGAAGTAAAATTAAATATTTTTTTAATTTAAAAAAAGATCAGGATAATATGCGCGTTTGTGCCATCTTGAATCGGAAAGGAGAATGAACGTTACCGAAGAATTTGGTAGGCGTGTAAAAGTGGGTAGAGCTGCGAGAAGGACGAGACGTATGACAGTAATGCGCCGAGGACTGCGGCGTCTTCGACGGCTATTGCGGCGCCCTGTGCGAGATACGGCTAATACCCGCAGATCCAAAGTTGAGCACAAGGACGAGCAGGTGTAGTTCGACGACGATCATTTCGGACTTACGAGCATCGGCATCGCCCAAGAGCACCACGTGACCTTTCGGATGTACCCAAGTAGGCAACGGATCGCGAACCATAAGACGCCACTTGAGCGTTGATTTGACAAAACTGAGTAGCTTCTTGATGCTAAGATAGCTCAATAATAATGCATGGTGGCAGTGTGGAGTACGTACCGCGGTTCAAAGTCCGCAAAGTCACCGCGCACCTTCGGTAAGTAGTTCACTGCAGCCCACCGACGCCGCTCAGTCCCGTATATGCCGTACATATACTACCAGATGGGCTTCTGCACACAACGACGACAAGCATGCCAGAAAAATGGACCCTGCGGTGCGTTTTTTCCTTCTCCCAATAATACTGTACATGGTGATAACTGACTGACTGACTCTGCGAGGATCGCAAACGGACGCTTCGACGCTTTCCGGGTTTTCACCCGAGAGACGCATGAATCAAAGAGTATCTTTTCTCGTACTCAGTCAACTAGTAAGTTACTAACTGCTGTGCCCCGGCACCCGCGCCCGCGACTGCAAGCGTACAAACCACAGATGAGACGCTGGGCAAGGTGGAGGATTATCAGGAGCTAGAACACGAAGCATGACTTGTACTGTCAACAAGTGATATGAGGGAAAGAGAAATGATATTTGGCGATTCTGCAGAAACAACAAACCGCTCGGCTCTTGCCTTACCAAATTCTGCCGCTCTGCGCGCGGTGCCCATCTCAACGGCCACTACTACTACAAAACTGCCCTCACCGCCATCCTTCCACCCTCGTAGCGCCGTGCCTCTGTTAGATGCCACCCATTCTGCCGATCCGTGTGCAATCGAGGTGACCTAAATTACGCTTAGAGGGGCGGAGGCACAAGCGACGGAAACGTAGATGCATCAATGCGACATGTTCGACAGCGCAGACTTCAAGCCGGTTGAAAAATAATAGGTACCTATCGATGAGGGTAGCGGAGTATTGTTAGTGGATTGCAATAAAGACATCACATTCATAGCAGCCTCAAATTCAAGTACAGACCCATCTCGACAAAATCCAAAAAAGGAAAGGCAAACTGAGTTGAAGGAAATTGCGTACTGGTACTGTACTGTACAGTACAGCTCTAGTCGTAGAAGCGCATAAATGGATGTGGATGCGATTACAGTGTAGGCCTCTTGGATCATTCTTGTGGCGGCGGCTGGCGGCGGTGTCCTTGGCCGGGGAGGACGCTGACCCATATCCAGGGGTTGGACGTTGGACGCTGGCGTTCACCTTCCTTGTCATCACCATCGTCGCTGTTGTCTCCTCATTATGAATCACTTTTTCACACTTTCACGTACACCTACATCCATATAATATGCGTGCGGATACAGCGCAGACAGGTCAACCCCCACCACCATCGACAGGTTCAAGTGCTGTCGGTCCACCAACGCCACGTCATGCCGAACACTGGCACATACCGCACAAAGCGCCAGGGATATGGGACGTATTACGGCCCTGCTAGATGGCTGTTTTTGGCGTGCGTTGTTTCTTCTCCCGATGATAACCAGCGAAACCATCGTTACACACGTGGTAATAACCGACTGACGGATTCTTTCAGGGTCATCCCGTCCAGGCGGATGTCGCCAAGTGGGCAACAATACGATCTTCTTGTTTCATCCTACACGACGTCGTCGTTCCGTAGTCCCATATGGCGTCGAGCGGTGAATGAGCTATGGGAGTCTGGGACATTGAGTCAGAGTGGGAGGTTAAGAGTAGACGACCCGTGACGATCGCTGGCTAGCAGTCATCCCCACACGTACCATAAATAATGATATATTTGTATGTATCCGTGCCTCTACATCAGTAAGATGGATAGAGTATATGAATAAGTATACTTCGAATACATCATGGCAAACACTTTGAATAGCGGTAAACATAAAAAACGTCAAGGAAATGATACCGTACCCAAAATGCGAATAATAATGGCTAACAGATATGTACGATGTGTGAATCAAAGAATGAAGATAGAAATTATACTTAGACAATCTGAGGAAGGCTACATGTAGTCATCAAGATGCATACGCCTACGTTGACGAAGATAAGAGGGTGTGAGCACAAATAATATATAGGAAGTTTGTCAAGACGTTCGATCCACCAAAAAGCTCCATTGCTGCCAAGATTGCTGCAACACTCACAGCTACAGAATAAAAAAGTTCATCGAACGCAGGCTGACTGGATGGCCCGATACTTGGCGTTCATTGAGAAATACTGTAAACGCGTCCTCAACATCGCTTCGTCCAGAATATTCAACCTCCTTAAGGTTCGGAAGGATCTCCAGTGGTGGTTCCCCATTTTCAGGCGGTAAGGAACGGAAGATTTTGCTGACGAGGTCATCGTGTACATGAATAGTCTTTGCATTGGTGAATGGCCTGAGAAGTTCACGCCACTGTCTTCGATCGACATTGTTGTGCAATTCCGAAAATTGATTGCGCTTGTGGTAGCTGAATGTGACTTGCTCGACAACAGAAAGTATGGGTGAAAGGGAATCAAATAATTGCGCCGCAGATGCAACCTGCCAGTCGAGATGTCCGCACATGATCCGCAATTTCGAGGTAGTGCCCCACTTCCGAGGGGCCGTATGTAAGGTGACGGAAAGCGCATCGAAAGCTACCTCGACAGCGTTAAATCCGAGACTGAGGTTTTCGGATGTTTGCATGAACTGCAAGAGGTGCGGAAACGTGAAGGAGAGCTGATTAAACAGATTGAGATGAAGGGTGCTGAGGGAAGGGGCGCTGATCCGAGCAACGAGACCTTCCAAATAGGCGCTCACGCAAGTAAGCGAAAACCAACGTAGGTTGGGAAGTATGGTTATATCCGGGGTCTGGCGCAACTGGCTTTCACCATCACGGCTGGGGATAGGGAAACGAAATTCAATGACGAGCCTCTCTAGCTGGAGCATAAGTGAAAGTCGGGTAAGTATATAACTTGGTGGGAAATAGGCAGATGCCGGGATATTGCGAAGCTCGAGAGTGACGAGTCGCGCGGCAGTAGTTGTGAGTAAGGGTGATCGAATTGGAAGGGAAGCCGACTTCAGTCTGAGATGACGTAGATTGGGGGCTTGAAACGTTACAGGAAGGACCACTTCGGTCTGAGAAACGATATACATGTGTTCCAGAATAGGGAATTGATCGTTCATAACCGCGACGAACTTCTCCACATTTGGGAGCTTCCAAAAGTAAACGTGACGAACGCGATCACGGTGCGAAAGTGCGAGCAATATACCCGATTCATCTTCTTCGGTAATCGCCAGTATATTTGTAGAGTGATAGCGGATGGCGAGTGGTAGGGGTGGCGAATGTGCGAGCATGTCCGCTACAGGCACACCATTGGTGCACAGGAGATGAAGGGCGAGCCGAGATGGTGATTCAAGAATAATATTTCGCCACAGTCGACAAACTTGTGCCGGTTTGTACCACCAACATTCGTGGGGCAATTTACGTCTCAACTGGCCCTTCCCAGCTTCCGGTTCTGTCAGCCGATAGAGATCAAATATATCGAGAAGCACGTCGTCATTGAGGATATGGATAGGTGAGTGTCGTATATTTCCGTTTAGCTCTATTGATTCAAGGATGTGAACAGATCAGAGACCACGACTTGAAGGATTTGGAACTCACGACTTGGTTCAAGACTTGGTTCACGTCGGCCGCCCGCGAGCCTTCTAATGAGGAAAGGACAACTTATAGTAGAGAAGCAACCAGGCATTTTCCGGGGAGACGTGGATGTGATTGAAGAGCTCACAGTGTAGCAATGGCGGTTGTGTGCAAGGACGATGCTCCGTCCTCGTGTTGCCAGTGGCGCTGTCCTTAGGCGCTGAGCTACGTCCAGAAATGGGCATGCTCATATGCGTGCCACGTGCACATCATGACACAGCGCGGAGATGTACCTTCAGGCTCAGCGTCTACAAACAGTTCAAGAAGTCACAGGAACTGCCCACTGACACTTTCGTGAACACGTCCTACACAACACGCCAAGAGCGCGTCTGCACTGCGCTGGTGAGCATCCCACAAAGATGGACGTACAGAACCTTCTACAGCAGATGGAAGTTTTTGACGTCCGTTGTTTCTTCTCCCAACTCACTAGGCTGGCGTGGCGAATCTGCTGCTCCCGTGTCGTCTCTGCCTTCCGCCTCGAGTACCACCTACAAATAGCAGCTCAAGTACGGCCTACCGACGCCACGTCACGAACACATACCGCACAAAACACCATGGATGTCTCACAAATATGGACGTACAGGGGGTACTAGTGGTGATGACTGACTAATTCTTAGAGGTTCGCATACGTGCCGGTGCCGCGTGACCCCGCCTTGCTGCATCGCGTCATGCCGCCACCCTTGGTACCGCCACAAAGATCACGACTATGCTTCTGTGAGCCCCAATAGTGGTAGCCGCATCCTTGGTACCACGAAGAGTTTGCGTCAAACGTGAGTGTATGGTGAGATGGATGCGCGGGGCGATGGAGAAGCGGAAGGTCACGGTATTGAAGGTTCGACGAGCGGTAGCATACTAGTAACCTAACCATAGTAGCAGTCAACGCGAATAAAGATGGCTAACTAGTAGGAACTTGAAGGGTAGTACATTATAGTCATCACGATGCACGCTACTATGTTTTATAGCATGTGGCAGCTGTCATAGGGGTAGTTGCGTCGAGTCTTTGATGCACCGTTTAGTTCCATTGCTGCAGCTCTCACGGCCCTAGACCCGGAGGCATATCGAACATCGAACTATCGAGCAAACGCAGGCTGACGGGATGGCCTGCTACTTGACGTTCATTGAGAAATACGGTAAATGCGTCCAGAATATCACTTCCTCCAAAATATCCAACCTCCTCAAGGTTCGGAAGGAGCTCCAGCGGTGGCTCTCCATCATCAGATAGTAAGGAACGGATGTGCGAAGAATTTGGCCTACGTCGACTATGATAAGCTAGTTGGGCTGTTTTGTTGCAATTTCTTCGATTCATAGCAGCTGGAAGTAGGCATGGGTCTGTGAGCGCGAGTAAGATATGGGTAGTTGAGTCGAGACGCATTTCGGCCCACCAATCAGCTCCATTGCTGCCATGATTGCCGCAGCGCTCACACGCGACAGAACCTGAGGCTTCAGTCGAATATCGAAGGATCCACCAAACGCAGGCTGACTGGATGGCCCGATACTTGTCGTTCGTTGAGAAATGCGATAAATGCGTCCCGAGCATCGCTTCCTCCAGAATATCCAACCTCTTCAAGGTTCGGAAGGACCTCCAGTGGTGGCTCTCCATCGTCAGGCGATAAGGAACGGAAGATATTGCTGACGAGGTCATCCTGTACATGAATAGTCTTCACGTTGGTGAATGGCCTAAGAAGTTCACGCCATTGGCTTCGATCGACATTGTTGTTGTGCAATTCCGATGATTGATTGTGCCCGTGGTAGGTGAATGTGACTTGCTCGACAGCTGACAGTACGGGTGAAAGGGAATCGAATAATTGCGCCACAGACGCAACCTGCGAGTCGAGATGTCCGCACATGATCTGCA